>JBCJKH010038315.1:0-35195 GCA_039877255.1 Loriculus beryllinus
GAGGCTCAGCCCTCTTCATCCTGTAGCTTTCAGTCCTGTGGCAGATCAAGCATCTTCCACCTGGAAAGACTCTGGATGATGGCTCTGACAGAGACTGAGGCCAGGGCTGGCTTGGATGCCTTCACACCCTGCTCCTCACTCTGCAGCCTCCTCAGCTGAAGATGCTGAATGTGATCAAATACAACTTGGCAGCTGTAAAGCTCAGTTACAAACTGCCTGGGAAGAGATTACCTTCCTTTTCAAGAGCACTTCTTCAAATCTGAAAAGAAGCAAACACTTCCCCTCTCCTCCTCGTGAAGCCTCTGCTTTATGCATGAAGCCAGCTTCATTCTCAAACACAGGGATCTGAGCCATTACGTTCCTCTCTATATTCCCACACGTGATTTAACTTCTTCCAAGTGGCAAACAACAGTTCTTCCTTCTGCTTCTTCTCACAGAGAAAAGAGTCAAAGAGTGAGGCACAAACCTGAAAAATAATGCCAAAGTTTTATAGACTGCTTTGGCATCTCCTCCAAGAGCTCTTCATCCACTGTGACTCCTTGGAGGACAATGGCAGGCAGCATCTTCAGGTGATTTCATACAGAATTTGTGCCATCGCTCCTCTATCTGAAGGGGTTTCATTCTGCATCTGTATAAATGCAGAAAGCAGAGGAGGCTGTTTACCATTTATAGTCTCCAAGGAGTAAGGGATGTGCTTGTACATAGTTATTCCACCTGTTTTGCTCCGTCTCCCAGACACTGTAGTAATGAAAAAAGGCAAGCAAGACTGCGTTTGTAGACACTGACTACATTATTACTGAACACAGAACTTAACACTGAACGTCTGGGTCATTTAGAAGGTGACATGCATTTGTGAGAAAACGCATTTAGCTTATTTATGGACAGAGAGACACATTGGATCCACTGTATCATAGGCTATTCCAAGCTAAATGATCCAGTCGAGGTAGAGTAAGTGAAGATATCTCCCAACTGGGGAAGAGGCTTTTCTTTTTCAGCAAATTGCTGGTTGCATGGCGTATTAGGTATCATTAATGGCTTAAATAACTATTACTGAAACCTGACCTGCTATTTCCACCAACAGTTCTCTTACCTTTACCACATGTATTTCCTACAAACTCTTTGATTTTCATTTAATGCCTATCAAAAAGGCTAAAGACCCAGGCACTGCACTCAGCTGCATTGACATTATCTTTTAATTAGCAGAGGTCACTTAGTGCTGCTTTCCTTCCATGATCAACTGACTGCAAGAGCACCACAGTTAATGCGGACTGATAAAACATGACAATCCTTCAGCTTAAAAGTATGGCAGAACAGCAACAGTCAGACTATTGCATGTAAACCCCTTTTCTTGACAGTTTCGGTTGCAGCACTGCCAGGTTGCAGGAAGAACAGGTCAGGATCTGGGGGTAAACTGTCTCTTGTATTGTATTGTGGGTCTCACCAGAGAAGCAACAGAGCTGTGGGTGAAATTAACTCCCAGGCCTACCTCCAGCTGCCTGAGTCTGACATCCTTCAAATGCTTCCAAACCCTTGTCTGAAAAAGAAAACTAAGTTTAGGGTTCACATGTGATTGGTAAGTGATAAATAAATCTCACACTGAAGAGACAAATAACAACTCACTACCCAGCATCGCGGCTGAATGCACGGATAAATCTGTGACCAGTTGTATAATGTCTTACAACTATAAATTGGTCTTCTCATACACAGAGAAGCTGGGATCCTGGCCTGATTTCAGTGGATAGAGACCTATTACGTGTTTGGTGATGAGAGAGTTGCTGGAAATGGCAGAGTTTTTTGGGAGTTCATGGGGACCACGTTCAATTCAAGCAAATAACAAGCCTTCTCACCTAAAAGTCACCTTTTAAAAGCTAGAGGCAAACAAACAGAGATGCTGTCTCCGATACGTGATAGTGTCGTTAATTCTTATCCTTTTAAACCATACACAAAGAAAATTATTCCAGGAAATCAATGGTAAGAACTCCTTTATAATCCCTGTATTATATCATATCTGCTACCGAGTTTGTAAAGTCAGTAAAATGAGAAGAGCTCTTACTCTGACTGCTACAAATCAACAAAAGGCTTCCTAGTCTTGGTAGCTTTTTACTGCTAGACAAGGAGCATATGTCAGAAAACATATGGCAAACAACAGAACCAGGATAAACCAGACCAAAAAAATGGAGGAAGCATTTCTATTTAAAAAACAATTACATAAAGCTCCCTTGGAATGGCCATATACATCCACGAACCAACCGTTTTCATCTCCTCTGCTGCATTTGGGTAATGAAAGGATTTTGTTTCCTAAGAAAGGAATTGGAGACATAAGGATTGCAGGACAATTTTAAATTAACCAGCATGACTATGGTAACATCTGCAACAGATTGGGTGCCCTAAACACAGCAGAGGAGATAACGGTCGCCTTATCTACGGTTTGGTAAATAATTTCTCCTACCTCAAGGGTTATTACATCTTCAGCTCTTTCTGTCATTTGTGATTCCACTGAGGGGATGAAGAATAAAGTCTTTACAGGTGCTTATGGCACAAGTGAGCAGCTATAAATAACATCCCTGTGTTTGGCTGTGCAGGACAAGAAACCTCATTCACATCCCAACGCTCCTTCATTAGCCACCAACTTTCAGCCCTACAGATCTCAGCATCCCCTGACATTGAAATTGTCAGGTGGGCACCAAGCAGCAATGCAAGCCATTAGGGAAAAGGTTTTCTGCTTTTCTACATCCCCAAAGCTCCACAGTCCTTTCCTGAAAGAAATGGGGAGTTGGGGTGAGGAGAAAATCCCACCATGTGGCATGATCCCAAACTGGTGAATCAATGGAAAAATCCTCCTCTCCAATCCTAACACTTAAACTCATTAGATGGCGATAACGTCAGCCAAGAGTGGGGTAACACTGGCACATCTTTCCCCACACTGCTACTGCATGTTTGCTGCGGCAAGGTGGAGCATGAAGCTTCCTCTAAGTTGCCTGCCTGGGAGCAGCACTCTGGCTCTGTTGCAGACTGATGTGTGTTAACTCTAAGTTAACTGGAGACTCATGGAGACTGTTTCTATTACCGGGAAAAAGATTTCAGACCAGGGCTGGTGTGGTAGGGAAGAGAAGGGGGAGAACCCCAGAGAGATTGACTGTACAAAGGTATTAAAACTAAAAAGGCTGAGGAGAAGGTGATGGGGCACTTATATCAGGCAGGCAAAGCTAGACACATAAGTAATGCACAGAGATCTCATGGGACAAGGTTAGGACAGAAGTGACAGCTGGTCTGAAGAAATAGCACTTTAAGATCCAAAACCCTGTCAGGAAAACCTAACCGTGCGGCCGATAGAGAAGTTCAATAAAAATGGACAGGCAGAAAAAGGACACGAGGTACATAAATACATGCTTATTCAATAAAGCAAGAAATGGAACGGCAAAATTGAGCAAACAAGGCTGCCCGGTGATGAGAGACAGCCTGATTTATTTGCCTTGCTGAAACACCATAGCATGGAAAACACAGCGGGGAAACTGTGTTGCCTCGGTAGGAATTATTCAGCAAAGGAGGGCTAGGTCATGGCCAGAGCACCAGGAACAGCCTCTGGAAGCCAAGTTTCTGAAGGAAATAAAATCACAGGGGCGATGCAGATGCACCAGGAGTGTTGTAGCTGCGGGGACACAGAGGGAAATTATGTTTTAAAGAAATCAACAAGTAGTTAATAATAAAGCAGAAATGACTTCTAATTACCTGGATACAGCTGATCACAGCCCGTGCCACGGTGACAAGCTGTTTCTTAGCAACTCGGAGGTGACTTTTGGAAGGGCTCCTTTCAGGGAGAGATGCTCTCATCTCTTGGGGAGCAAAGTTTAGCCGTGAACTCTGCCTGGACCATTAGGTTTTAGGGGCTGTGGCTCATTGTAGGCATGTTATCTACCTCCTATGGGAAGAGATCACACTTTAAAAAACATAAGACTTGGGAACGTGGACAGGAATGAGACAGTCCTGTCAGTGAGGATGTTCAAATGGTGGATTTGGCATTGGAGGTGCCCGAGTGCAGCATCGCCCCAGCCAGCAGCACAGAGCAAAGTGCAGATCATCAGGGGTAGATGGGTTCACCCAGAAGCTCTGCAGGCAGGAATTGAACCACTAACACAGGAATCCCTTCTCATTAACTTCAGGTGTCCCCTGTTTTGAAGAAATGCTCAAGAGAAATCCTTTTCCCAGATGTAATATTGTTTTCCTTGCATAAAGAAGTTGATTATTTTGGAAGCCATAAAAAAGTGCGCGCGCACACACACACACACACACACAAGTGAACAATGTATTTTGTAGAGGAAAACTGCACCTTTCCACAAGGTAATTGCAAAATAATAAGAGAAACTCACATATAAATTATATGACTTTTGAAAACACCTTGGACAAAGGCGCTGACAAGGGTCTGTGGATGAGCTGAAGTGCCCAGGAGAGAGGGAACATTGCAATGTCTCAATGACTGGTTAAGCGACAGGCATAACCAGTTAAGCTTAAAGAGGATCAAAGACCTGCATAACTGTTGATGTTTAATAAACTAATGAGCCAGAAAAGCACACAAAGAATAAATGTCAAATACTAAAGAGAAGCTAGAAAAACTTCACGGCTTCAAGAAACCTGCATGAACACATACAGAAAAATAAACACACCCAGAGCACGAGGCAGCCCCACGCCTTTTCAGTCACTGGGAACTGCTTCCAATAATAATGAATAGTGAAAAAGAGCAAAATGAAGCAGAGCTCCCAACAGCAGCCCTGCCAGAACGTTTTCTCTGTGAAGTGCTGGCTGGGAGAGTGGCTGCAAGAGAAGTGTCACTGTGTAAAACAGCATCAGCATCACTTCTGATGCCACCTCACCACCAATTAAGAAGGGATGAGGTGAAGATTTCAGTGTGGTCAGAGCAACCACCAAAGAGAAGCAGTCCAGGTCTGGTTAACTCCAAGAGCAGATGAAGATGAATAATAGAATATACTGGAGGTAAATTGACACCCTCCCCCAGGGAAAGTTGGGCATCTCTTCCTAGTCAAGAGGGGAAAAAAAAAAAAGAAGGGAAAAATACTTTAAAAAGGAAGAATTTGGATGACATGAATTTAAAAAGTGAAGGAAAGATGTAGGAAGACAAACAAACTGCAAGGATCGTGCTGTGCTTCTGTCACAACAGGTCCATGCCCAACAAGATTTCATCCGCAGCAGGATTTGCACAAGCATCTACACCGAATCCGTAGCTGTGTTCCTTTTTATCCTCCTTCATTTAGATGTCCCAAAACCAATATTTGATAAGTCTGCATTGCTGCATTGAGGAGGAAACTTTCTCGTATGGCAGTGCTCAAAGCAGCAGTGCAAGGCACCTATTCTCATGAAAGATGCTTTAATAAACTGCTCTGCTAAAATAACCTGCCAACAGAAGGATATCGATTGTGTAACTATGATATGGAGAGTTGCTAGACAGCAAATACGAGAACAAGCAAACACAGTTTTATCAGAGAGGGAGAAAACCCAGAAAGCCTTAGAAATGAGCAAAATTGTTCAGTATTTGTAAAACATAAAGCAAAGATTCGTAGCTGAGTGGGAAGGCCAAGTCCTTTCTATGGAGAGAGAGCTTCTGCCATGCAGACGGGGCTTGTCTCCAGAGTGACGGCAGCATCCTCAGTTGATGTCATTGCACAAACCTAATATTAAATGCTTTCAAATCTGATCAATAAAATACAATTTACATTATATGACAAGAAAGCTGTCAATTTTAGTTTTTTAATCCTAGACTTTCTCCTGAGTTCCTGAATCCAAAGGAAAACATCATGGTTATTAAGTAAGTAAAGATTGATTTATTACGTAGCATTTGGTAGTGTTTTCTTTGAAGCATGCATTAAAAGGTCAAATATTCCCAACTTTTTCTTCGGGTGGAACGTCAAAAGTAGTGAACAGATAATTTCCAGTGCAGTTTTTCAACCAAGGGCATTAGTAGGAGTTTTGGAGTATCTGTTCCTCATAATTTACTTAAACTTTCTTATCTACTTTTTAAAATGAAATGTATTTTAATATTGTTCCTTGAATTACATGCCTTGTTTTCTTTTGTTAGGGAAAACCATTGCTATATACATGATGCTTTCCGGGCATACTGTTCCTTGCTAATGTTACACACAGGAACTGGGGGGCAGGAGGGAATTGCACATTTGGCTGCGATTCAAGCACTATATCCAGGGAGCAAATAGATTGCTCACAAGGATTGAAATCAAAGCATCACTCAGACTTCAATATGTACAGATGCAGTTTTCAGCTGCAATTGTTCCTGTTGTTGACAGGATCCAACTTTGTAATTCATGAAAAGACAGGGAGTACTTTGCACTCCAAGTACAACTCCATCAAAGGAATCCCCTGCTTTTCACCAATACTAATTCAGCCACTGCTGCAGGATGGGATGTGGTGGGACTCTGGGTCCCCACAGGAGCAGGGTTCCCCCTGCTGTTTGGGTACCAAGAGCTGTGATGCCTTCTTCCCCCTAAAGTGCCACTTTGCCACGCAGGTGATCACACACACCTCCAAGCCTCATTTCAGCACATTCTGGAACGCTTTGCTGGAGCTGTAGCAATTGAGCTCTGGCTGGGCATTTCCTCTGCTGCGAAGCCCTTCACTCCTCACCCAGTGGAATAGCCAGGTTGGGTGCAGGAGGCGAGGGCAGAGGGAGCAGAGCATCCCACCCTGCCCCTTGCTGCTGACACCGATACACGAATAACTGGTAACATCAAACTACTGGGAGGAGGGCATTTTGTACAGCAGAATGCAGACTGCCTAAATAATGAATTAAGAAGCATCGAAGAATGAGTATGTAAAAGGATAGAGAGGGAAGGTCTGATATTTTAGACTATGCTAGACCACAATGAATAAATTATAAGAAAGGATGAATACTTTACTAAGCATAAGGATGTCTAGCAAAGAAAAGTTCCTATACTTCTCATCCCTTACTGGGTCCCAAATGAAGACAGAGCCAGGTTTAGCCAGCCCCATGAGGCTTTTTTCCACCTAGGTTTTCATCTGGACTGAGGCATCTTTGTTTAACAGCAACCATTCTGTCTTTGAGCCTTTTACACCAGAGACAAGCTTGCTTATTTCTCTGATGCCGCTGAAGTTCTCCCAGTCATAACAAACTAAGAACACCCAGTCAGTTTGACAGAGATGAAGTGATAGGTAGGAGGCACATTTCATTACGCTATCAAGGCTTTGGCACAGTAATTGGTGAAGAAACAATTCAGAGCTGTCAGCTTGATACACACGCCTTTCCACTGACTGATGTGCTGAGTCCTTGATGGGTAATGAATGATGGCCAATGACAAACACCACTGCACTCGCATCCTCGTACCCAGCATCCTTGTGGCCATCCCTCCCTGCCACCTCCTGCACATCCCAAGGGCCAGGCACATTTCTGTACCTGATATGTGACTGTGATGAGGATTTTAGTTGTCTACATGACGAACTAAAATCAAATGCTGGACAGGGATAAGCCCCGCTGCAGTCTCTGCAAACTCATGACCTGTCCATGTTCCTCACCTGACACAAACCCATGGACGATAATGGAGAAATGCCAAAAAGTCATTGACCTTCACATTCACTGCAGCCTTCCTCTTTCCACAGGCTCTGTCCCACCCCTTGCCAGTGAAAGGAAAATGACAGTTTCCAGGTTTCATCACATGCACCCGCAGAGGGATTCCAGAGCTCTAGTTCAAACACCACAGCTAATGATGGATTTGTTGCTCTTGTGCCACTGGAATGGAGAGCGTCTGCCTTCTTTCAACACTTGCATTATATTACAATACTCACCTGCTTTCCATCCTTGCACGGTAACACAATTACTACCCTGTATTAACTTTTAAAGCTTTTATTTTGCTCAGCTGTTTAAAGCTGCATCTTAGGCAGCAGAGAAATCAGCTCCAGGGCTCTAACCAACACTCAGTTGTGGCAGCCCTCGCTGGGCAGCCACTGGTTGACTGTGGGATACATCTGGGAAAGGGGTAATTTGCACAGCTCAAGTATTTGCCTTTGAAAACAAATATCCTCATGGTAATTGTTGGGGCTTTTAAACAGACAAACTCCACTATTTTCCAGTATTTTGGCACTATTTCCTGAGTGTCAGTAGTCTACATTTTCAACAACTGCAGACGCACACAAACACACACCCAGTGAAATAAATGGCAGAAGCAGGTAGGTAGTGAAAGGTGCAGGATAAATTGCAAAACAGAACATGAATTGCATTAATTGCTAAAAGGAGACAGTTTAGTCGGGGATTTTTTTCACAAGAAAATGAGAAAGAGCATTTGGTACCAAAGATTAACTGAAAATTATTTTCCAACACCAACTAAGTAAGTTGCTTAAAGAAAAGCTGAAGAAAATTATTCTGATATTATAGAATTTGAGTAATCCCAAGCTAAAGCCTAAAATCTCCCTGGATTAATCTTTTTTCCAAGCATTCCCTTCTACAAACAAGAAGGGGGGAAACCAAAATCATCATCATCTGCAGGAGCAGTTGCTTTATCGTGCTCCTAGTGAGCATCTTGCATTTGAAATGAGACTCCATTTGAACAGCCAAGAGAACATTGGAAAGGGCTCTAGTGCCATCTACTGCACTCCCATCAATCAGATGTAAGTGCTGCTCTGCCTTACCTGGAAATTGGATGTCCACCACAATGTAAGAGAGAATCCCAGCCAAAGGACATCCAGGACAAGCAGCTGACACTGATGCAAGCACAAGAGCCTCCAGCACCGTGCTGGATGCAAGTGGGCTATGGTGAAAAGCTGAGGAGACCAACGAGACTTACTCACATAGAATCATAGAATGGTTTAGGTTGGAAGGGACCTGCAAAGGCCAACCCCCTGCAATGAGCAGAGACAGCCTAAACTAACTCAGGTTGCCCAAAGAAACCCAAACTATGACTGATGGGGTAGCTGAGCTCCATACAACTGATTTCTCACCCTCCATTGAAAAGCTTTTCACATTTTGTGTACTATATTGTTTCAAACACTCTTCTAAGGGCCAAAGCCAAATCTGGTTTTAAACAGATGCAAGTCAAAAAACAAAGCCATTTCTGAAGTGATACATGTTTGAAGTAAATTCAGGTGCTTCTCTTCTCATTAATAGTGTCATTTTTCTTTTTTGTTCCTTCTCCTCATTTTTCGTTTGCCATGAAGAGATAGGAAAGAGAAGGAAAACCAAGAAAACGTAAAGGAAAGTAAGAGATACAGTCTGCTCTTTATTTTTGTGTTTTATTCCCAGTCAATGGTAAAACACAAAAAGTTATATTTTATATATTATTCATTATATTTTATTTATACACATTTTTATGTTTTATCTATATTTTTATGATATAAAAATATTTCATCTTTCAAAGGAAAAGAGCACCCTACTAAAAAAAATACATTTGAGCATGCACCATCAGCCCTGGCCCTTCGCCCCAAAAGCCCACCCTGGCTGAGGACACCGCTCCCCTCCTCGCCTGGCTGGGACTCTGGCAATGTGGGTGCTTGCTTCCCTTTCTCCCTCCTGCACCTCACAACATAACATGTTCAATACCCTCATTTTTGGCTCTGCCCCAGTGGGGTTTCTACACTCTTTGCTGCAGTTATAATTGTGTTCATGAGGTCTTCTGAGCCTCAGCCTTGGGAATGACACTGCCCATTCTACCCCTCCTCAGCCTTTACACTCATATACTCATTCCTCCTTCCTCCTCTTTACCCCTCTTCATTCCCTCTGTGCATCTCCCTCCCTACCTCCACAAAGCTGCACTGTTTGAGATACCCCCACCATAAAGTGCTCATCACCACCAACACAGAAGGGGCTCAGACCTCACCAAGACTGGGACAGTCATTTTTTCCAACTCCTGTTTAATGCAAACGTGACCCCAGCCACCAAGACCTGTCTGCCTGCCTTTGCCCAGGTATTGCACACCAGAGGAGCAGTTCACACAACCATCACTCACATAATAGAACAAGTCTGTGGCCAACAGTCCGAAGTGCAGGCTTCTGCTAAGGCAGTTGACTTTGGCCAAAGCGAGTTGGAGAGCCCTTACATCAGCTGATCCATACAGTCCTGATGGAGCAACACCCATTTGGACTAGGAGTTTGGTACTTCAGTAGCTGCAGGCTTTGTATCCCTCATGTCCACACTGCCAGGTGAGGAACTAGAATGTGAGAGGGGTGATGAGAGTTGATAAATGTGCAAGGAAGAGCCAAGCTGCTCTAGACTTTGAGGCCAAAAGCCAGAAGAGCATTTAGTAGTATATACTAAAATGTATTTCAAGAAAAAAGCCCGATTCATAAGAAACCCATGTTCAGAGGGGTGGAAGTAAGAACTCAACTTCAAGGCAAACACTGCAAATTGAAACAATTATTCAATGCTGAAATCAAAGAAAATTATTCCATCACATTTTATCCTTCTGAGCAGATGAAAAGCTCTCAAGGAGAACATTCCCTTCAGTTTCTCTCCTTAAAAAAATAAAGTAAAATATTAAGAGACATTCTAAACCCTGAGTTATCTCCGTAATGGTACAAGTGGTAAGATTAACAGCAAGAATTAAACCACTTCATTATTATTTAATTGCTTTTAAAAATGTATTGCCTTAATATTTATAATTGTACCGTTCAGATTAATAACCCTGATTTTCCACCTTCCCACCCACAAACCATTTCTCACACTTACCCAACTTCCACCGAACTTCACAAAGTGAAAACTGAAAATACATCTTGAAGACTTCTGATGTAAAAAGGAACGACATCGTGTGCTTCCATAAATTATGGTTTATTTCAAATCCAGCTCTCAGTTTACACTGTACATGAAACACAGGCAATCCTGTAGGCATTCAGGATTAACAGCGTTGATTAAGCCCCACTAAATTCCTCACGCCGATGACAATGTGCCAGCTAAACACAGACTCCAAACTTAACTGAACTGGAGAGACAAAAAGAAAAAACAACAGAAAACAAAATAGAAGCAGAAAGGAACAAGATTCCTACGGTCTGTTAGGAAAATACAACCCAGAGCTATACCTTGCCTAAAGAACAAGTGGCTCAAAAGTCTTCAAATTCCAATTTCCAGGCTCAGACCCTCTTTATGAAAGTCACAAGCCAGATCTTTGCTGTTGGCCAAACTGTCCCTCAGGATTTGTTGGTAAAAATCCCATTAATCCAAACAAACCTCCTGCAGCTGCCAAGATAACTTTGTGACTATTTGAAAAGCTAATCAACCAAAATAGTATTTTCATCCCAATGATGTTAAGCCATAAAGGCTGAAGAATATGTTGGCCATCAACTGTTGACACTACGCTCAAATTTGCTGAAAATGCTAAATGTTTCCAGGATATTTCACCCTTGGATTAAGTCCCCGCAGTCTTTCCTTAGCACATTCAGGCATATGTTTGACCACTTGCTCTAGTGAGTTCTAACACCACTTGAAAGAGAATCTCCTCATTAGCTGCTTCTGTACAGATCCAATCACATGCCTGCATCCACACACTGGCTTCAGCAGTATCATCTGCCGCACAAGAAGTTGAGTGTACACAAAGGTTTTCACAACCCAGCCTTAAAATGCCTGAAAACAAAGCTAGCAAAGCAGTGCAAGATGAGAGAGCTGTCTCTGAGAGACTCCCAGGTAAATAAACTTGAGTATCAGTTTGGACCTCAGAACACCAGCTGGTCACAGCAGCGAAAAGCAGACACATAACTCTATGCAATAACAGTGTTTCAAACATTTGCCTCTAAAACCTGGCAAACTATGACCAAAAGTTTTACACTTGTTTCTTAAATAAAAGCTTTTTATTTTTTTAAAAAAAAGTTAACAAATATCTGTGCATAGTTCATAGTCAAATGTCTTTATTTCGAGATGGTTTCATTCGAACTCAGACATTGCACTGATTTCAGCTTTATACATTTTTTCTTTCAAAATCCCACAAAGTAAAAAAAGCAACCCCAAACACACACACACTAATACAGGAAACTGTATCTCAAGGGCTTTTTTTTTTTTTTTTTCCCATGTCAAGAAGTGCAATTTTGCTTCTATGGTTCTTTAAACAGTTTTATTCACCAATAAAACAATGCGCTACACTAAGAATTGCACCAGATACCTTAGAATATCTTGTGTATCAGCTATACCTAACTTCTCCTATGCACTGCTTAAGGTTGTGAAAAGTCTATATGAAAGTTACAGTAACTCAAGCTTTACCATTATAGGCAGGTCAGTAAACGTACCCACACTCTGTGAAACTGCCTATGACTGCTGGAGAATGGAAGTCAATTGTATCTACAGTTACACCAGTGAAATGTTTAGATTTACAGTAACTATCTTGCTTTTGCATACAAATGTATGCTCTGCTTCAAGCCACCGAGACTGTATCATTATATTGCAAGCCTATCACAGGAATACATTCCATAAAAAAAACTAACACAAAGAGACAAAGTGAGACAAAACTCTGTTTTGTCTCACTGAACTTGATTCCACACATCCTTCTGGCCCCACTTAAAACAACAGAACTAGTCCCTTTTTTCCCCACCCCCTCTAGCAGAAGCATGTTAGCTCTGGGGGAATTTCACAAAGAATTTGGCTTTGGCTTAGTACTTCCTTCACTCTAAACTATAAACCATATGAACTATGCTACTGGCTTTAGAAGTGTTTTCAGAAGTTTAGATTGACTCTTCACCATTCTGACAAAACAAGAATATTGACAGATTAAGCTTTTAATGACTCCAGGACAAGGTTCCTCATGACTTCATTTCCTTCTATCTGCGGCTGAAAGACACCCTCCACATCTTATCATTTGTCATGAAAAGAACAGAAGTTGATTCCCTTTAGGATCTTCAAAAAGACTCAAGTTTTACCCCAGTTTGCTCAGGTTTTCCATTGCAAAGTGCTGTTTTATGCGATGAAGTAGGAAACACTCAAAGTTTTAAGTATTCACTTTGTAAAAGAGGTACCTGCTTTGAGACAGGAGACTAACTAAACCTACTGAGGAGGCCTCTTATATTTTAGCGTTTAAAACTACAGGGAGAAGAGTCAAAGTTTATATTTAAATGTACAAACATAGGACTGCTTTCTAAGTTGAAACTGTTTCCAAACTTAAAAGTATGCAGTGCCTGTTGAATCAAACAACAAAAGTTAAAGCTTACTTAACCACGTCATTCTTACAACCACTCTATTACAAAGGAAGATCTTCAAACCTAGAAACAACACAGGGGCAAGCACAGGAAGGACATGGATGGTGATAGAAAGGAACTAACAAGCCAGCCTGGAACAACTACATCATGTAACTCAGCTGCAAATGACACAATGGGTAGTGTAATTCCTATTCAGATATTTACTTACAGGTACAGACCTATAGTATAAAAACATCTAGCTTCTTAAAAAAGATGAACTGAGGAGCCTGACAGGCCTATTTCATGCCCACAAAGACTATACTGAGAGACCAGAATAAAAACTGCAACTAAGTTATAGCCTGGTCTTTCAGTTTAGACCCTCCATCTCTATGTAACTATCCATCCTCTAGTATTTTGTCACATAATGGTAGGCATAAATCATTACAACATCAGTATCTACCCCAGAAAACCTTATATGAAATGGATGGACAAATCTGTATAAAAAGACGTGTATTTTAGAATTTGGAATGAAAAAATACAGAGCAAAAAAACCCAAAAAAGAGTTCTGAAAAATAGTTCTTTACATAGAAAAACCTCCCCGAAGTAAAGAGAGGGATTATAAAGGCAAGCTATGGTGCTAAGAAGTGGTTGGACTAATAACAGGTTATTTCCCTCGCAGAGGTTTACACGTTTCACACCAGCATTTTGCTTTATGTTGTTATAATAGTCTTATGGAGCATTATTTAAAAATAATATTTCAGTCAGAAACCTAATTCAGAGTTCATCATGTTTTACCCTAAATGGCCACTTGGAATGCTGTGAAACATGATTTGCAGCCAGAAGCACCAAGTACATAAATTCTTCCACATCAAAGGAGTAGTTCGTAAATTTTGGATGCTCTCCCAGTGTTGGGTGGTGTCCCTGGAAAATGAAATAAGGTCTTTTAGATAGCAAAACCCCTCAATACATCTTCCATTAAAAAAGCAAGAAAAATACTTGAGCATCTGCCATTTTAATTTATTATTTCTGATCTGCTGAGGCAAAAGTCAGCAAAGTAACTGCAACAGCAATGCTGTGGATGGCTTGAATTAATGGCCAATTCATTTCATTTCTCTTCTTCCCTCAGCCATTAATATAAATGATTTCTTAATCACAACAAGGAAGTTAACTTGGTCTAAAGAATGAAAACCATATTTCAAATACCGTAACGTAGATAGGTGAAGGAAGCTAAATGTTAAATGCTTCAAGTTACAGCATGCCACCCTTCAGCAATGGCCATCACTACCTGATCTTGAGGAAATACTTTATTCCTTTTTCGCCAAGTGATGTACTGAATGCCTCTCAGCCTTGCCAAATCCAGGTAACAACGTTCATCTTCACAGTTGTATCTAGGGACAGGCATAAAATAATAATATTTATCTAAAGAGATTGTGCTGAAGTTTACCAGGGTGGAACAGAAAAAAAACCTGCAAGCTGAAATGTTTGTTGTCAGGTTCTAAGGCATTGAAGCCATGGACAGTTTCTGCTCTGCTGAAAAAAAGGGGCTTCAAGCAGAATTTCCCAGGACAGATAATTCAGTGCTTTTCTGACAAATATAGTTTATTTTTGTTTAGTTCTATAGAACTGGAATGCCTGTTAACATCCACAATTTATCACAAAGTATGTTTAAAAAGGAAGCTACTAGAGAAGTTTAGGTAAACGAGAATGACACACAACTGAGATTGGCCAGCAAGCTGGTGCTCATGTCCTGAGCACAGGAAGTATATAAATAACCCTCAGGGGGATCTGCAATGCATTGGGCATGTACCTCATGCAATCAGTTTAGCTTGATCACCAAAATACTGTTATATTTCAAACTCACTGGGCAGGATTTGGCCACTGAGGCTATCTTGCTTTTTGCCATTTAACCTGCACCATTGTTGACCAGGCTGCATTGTATTTATACCACAGCATCTTAAGAAATCGCAGACTAAACCTGTATGATATAGTTACACTATACTTTGTAATCAAAGCTTCCTCACTTTCAATCCCCAGAAGAGAAGGCTGTCAAAAATGAAGTCTACATGAGGACAACACAAGGCAAACATTGGCAGGCAGATACAGACAAGGAAGAGTGCTTCATTAACATGTAAGAACAGACATAAGCAGATGTGTAATAGAGGAGAAAGAGAGAAACAAACTTACAGTTCAAAAACAACAGCCCAGTCTGGTAGAAAGAGCAAATGGGTAAGTCCAGCTCCATGCATCCCAATGAATATATCAGAGTTGTGGGTAATCCTCAACTGCTCTGAAAATTCAAGTTCCCTGCAGACAACACAACGAAGATGGTGACCTGGCACGCCTGACCATCTCAGAGAGAGTCAGCGACATGCAGAAAGCACAAAATTAACTTAAGGGAAAGACAAAATTGATTTTTCAAGGGACAATATGAAGAATCATAAATGCTGCATCCAGAAAAAACTCAGCACAGAATTAAAACAAAAGCAGGCACGTTTCAAAGCTTCACAAGAGTTTTCAAAAAAATTGAGGGTTTTCTTTAAAGCTTTTGCAAGATTGGGGTTTTTTACTTTTTTTTTTTTTTTAAAAAGAGGTATCTTCTCCTGTAAAACCTCCCAACAACTCAACATACAAGACCTAAACTTTTCAATGTAACGTAGAAGTACACAATTCATAATCGTATCACAGAATTCTGCCTAAAGATGTAGATATCCAACCTTAACTTATGCACAGTGCATCAAGAAGAAATAAGGAGACCAGGCTTTTGTCAGCTCCTGGATCTGTCACTCTCTCCCATCCTTTGCCTGTAAACTCCAAGTAAAGCATTCTCTTTATATAACCAAGTGTTCCCTGAGTGCACAAGGAAATGGACTAAAGACACTTGATTGTTAAGAGAAGACTGACAACTGCAAAGGGAAATTACAACGTGCTTCATTTGGGTATGAACAGTTCTTACATTGAAAAGGAAGAGAATAACGTCCCATCTGACTATTTGGAAGAGAGTAGAAAGAAAATGGCTTAAATAACACATTTTTTAGCTACTTAAACTGCTACAAGGGCAGACACCAGGGAAACCCTCCTAACCATGACAGCAATGCCACAGGAGAGCTGTGAAAATCAGCAATACTGAAGGGTACTACACACAGTTGGACAAGCACGGGAGTTGTGGAAGTACCACTTGGCCAAGCTTTCAAGTAGAATGGCCTAGATGGCCACTCAGTGGTGTCCACCCCTTTTCTTATTAGACGGCTCAAGTGCTTTCATTGACAGGGAAATTGGAGGCAACTCTTGACTCCCCCACATTGTCACTGCTTTGGTCAAAACACCTATCTCTCAGTGCTGCTTCAGTTTCTCGTGCCTCCTGCATAACCCATGACAGCATCATTGAGTAGATGGGAGCTGCTGTCATTTGGCACAGGCACACACCACTTGGAAACTTTTTCTTCAAGCCATTTCTCACTGATACAGTGCCTATTACATCTGAGCATCACAAACTGACCTCAAGTGGTGTCTTCAGGGACTACTACAGCAGCAAATAAGCTGTTATTATTCATTACCAAACTAATGGTCACATAATATAAACCACTATCTTCATACAAAAGAAATCCCTGTTGGACCCATAGTTACTGCAGAGCATTTGCAAATTCAGAGTGACGGGAACACAGCTGGTATTGGGAGAGGGGAGGAAATAAGAAGAAAAGGGATTTCAAACTTGTTCATCACATAGTAGCTCTAACCTGAGCCTACTAACCCTAGAGACTCATTCCTAAGCAGTGCATCATAGGATGGGAGTGTTTAACTAGCTCACCCACCACTCCCTGAATGACATTCTTCCTTTCTTACCAGTTCTTTGATTTTTAACAGGTTAGACACTGGGGCACATACAGCTTTGCCTGCAAACAGCTTTCCCCAGCAATAGGCAGCATGAGATCACACTAGGTTCTTCTGTCAACTTACGTACTTGTATTTGTAATCTACCACTTTGACCTCCAGCGTTGACACTGTTTTCAAAGCATTCACAAGCTAAGGAAGAGAATAAAAAGACAATGATTTGGTGATCTCCTTCAATTAACTCCTCCCCTGCACTCCTGACCATCTTACACACTCCTCCTGCCCAGCAAGGAATAACAATGAGGGAGATAGAACATACTGTCACTGCCACATAAAGGAGCAGTTTCCCCCCTCTTCTGCTTTCTCACCTAAGATACATAAGTTATTCCTGACAGAACAACCCCTGAAGAGCAGATGCAGATCTCCTGCACTCTCACAGAGAGCTTCTGTTGACCTTTACATGCTCTAGGACCCAGTCTTAAACCACTCAGACTAGGAGGAGCAGTGGGAAGATGTGGTTGGGTTTCCAAAACATATTCCAATGCCTAAGGAAGCAAACTGGTAGCTAAGAAGGATTTTCAAAAGTACCTTACTAGGTCAGACTCCTATGCACATGAGAAGTGAAACAAGGTTAAAGCCAGGCCTTCCAACCTACAAGGGCTTTCTGTAAGTCTCCAATCCATCGGTAGCAGTACAGGGAGAAAGAATCAAGTATTCTCTCTCTCACAAAAGTGTAGAAAAGGTAGGACTAACGTATTGTATTTTCTGGTGATAAGCACATGACAGAAAGGGAGACATGTAGCACTGTGGACAACCAAGCGGATAAGGCACACATCTAACCATTTGCACTCTGTCTATTCTGCCACTGAGCTATTGCATCAAACAGGCCTCAGTTTCTTCCCACATACAGTGGGGAATGATAATCCCAATTCATTTTTGTCAGGCACTAACAGCTAAGAATGAAGACAGGTATGAAAACATTAGATTTTATCATTTTACCACAAGAGAAGCTACATCACAAGCCCACTAAGTTGTACGATTCAAAAACATGAATCAATATGAAATTTCATTAAGTTTTGAATGCACATACTCAGATACAATAGCTTCTGCATTTTAATCTGCAAGCGTAACAAAGGTTTTTGTTAGAGTCGTCAGCACTGGGGATGCTATAAATACAAGAGATAGTCTGAAAGTGAAATAATTTAATTTTATCAGCAGCTCTGCAGTGCCTGTTTGTTAAAGGGAAATGCTTTTAGTATTACATCTGCAGTCTTCTATTGGATACTTAACAAAGGGCAGCAAGGTTCAGTGTCTTGTACACAGAAACAGAGGCTGGCTACAAGACATAGTAGAAGAAAATATTAGCACTGAACATATTTGCCCAAGATTTGTCAGCAGACAGATGTCTTGGCTATACTCCTAGAAGAAAAATAATCAATTCAATGAGCAAAATACAACTTCTGATGAATGTTTTAAAAATAAAAGGGACCCCACCTCATTCTGGTTTAAGATTTTCCGGTAATCTGTGCTGCGTGCAAGTATTGTGACTCGGATTTTCCCATCCTAAAAAGAAAGACGCTTCAGTGTATTGCCATGAGGCAGACTCCAAACACTTCCATATTTACTTTTAGTAGTTATTTGAGCAGCAAAACATGTCCCTTTCTCCATGTAACAGATGATGTAACCACCTTAAAATTCACATTGTATTTTCCAACAGATGTCAAGTGTCAAAAACTGCAAAAATCTGACTATTAGCAAAGAATAAAACATTTTCTGAAAGATTTGTTTTATTCAGTATGAAAAGAGCCTTTGTATTACTCATTATACAGCAGGTTTTTAAAGTAGGGAAGCAGCTTTTAAGATGCCTTGTGCACAAGATCTTTGGGAAAAAAATATTTTACGTCTATAACAGTTCCTCCTTTTATCTCTGTAAATTAATTGGACTCATAGGGGTAAGTGCTCCAAGTGAAATAAAGAGATTTAACTGCATGACTCCCATTAGCATCAGCAGGAGAAGCATAACTAAATGCCTGTGCAGTGCTTTGAATGTGTGCCCCTCAGCAATAACACATAGGCTACTCTCTAGCAAACACTTCAAGAAGCTTAGAACTGCTGTATTCACCAATGCAGGCATTGCAACAATTTGCAGAGACTAACAGTGGGTGCAAGAGAGATGGACAGAGAGGTGGTATTGGGCAAGGGTCAGAAGGACTAGATTCAATCATTTCCTCCTCTGATCCAAGCTTGGCAGTATCTACAAGAATTGATGAAGAACAAGCTCACTGCATTGCTCAGTGGGATCCCCTCTTGCTGGGCTGCAAGGACAGCACCTTGTCACTCTGCTCCAGAGGAGACCATGTGCCACATATCTTGCATAACTAGGAAGGACAAAAAGGCCTTGGGAACAGAGAACGGAGACTGGGAAGAGATCCCAGGGTTGGAAGGAAGATGTTCTAAAGTCTGCCCTATGTAAATTGGGCATGAGGGCAACTTTCACAAACATACACAAGTGTTTGCTGAAGGCCTTCACAGAACAGATTGATATACTGGAAAAAAATCCCAAGCATCACTGGAAAGGACAAGAAGTTCACAATATGCTCTTATTTCCAGACTGGGTCCAGTTTGTTAATGCTGCTTCTCTGGTAAAAGCCATCACTTCCGTATTAAAACTTAGTTACCATACCTTGGGTCCTTCTTGTGTGATATTTAATCTGTGTAACACATGCTGAGAAAATGCTCTAAACAGCCCTGTACTGTGACAGCCAGAGATCTGAAATTTAAAAAAAAAAAAAAAAAAAAGGCAATTTTGAATGCAAAAAATTTATTTTGCTCAGAAAAACCTCTTTGTGATCAGTCTTTTGCCATTCTTGTGAAACAAAAACCCAGTATCATGTGCTGCACTAAACATGGCACTATTCATTGCAATGCAAGTGAGACTTTCATTTAGGAAGAAGTGCAACTCTCTCTACAGTGTTAGAGCCTGAATGTATGAGCTAATACCTTCAGGAAAGTCTGTCAGTGGGCAAGCTCTTGTGCTCAACAAAAAATACCAGTAACTTCACAGTGCCCACCCATTAAAGAGTAATAATAACACATCTCATGAGCTGTGACACAGGATACTGCACACAACCAGTTACTATCAACCAGCTAACATAACTTCAAAATTCTGATCTTTAGGGAAGAGCATGTCATTTGGAGCTGCACAGACCTTCAGTGCAGTACACTGAACGGTAACTCAGCTAGATACTTGAGGGATTCATTAGCTCAGATTTTATACTGTCACATGTGCACCTAGTTAACACAGTGGATAGATAAAAAAGACTCACCAACGGTGTGTTATAAAACAAGCCATATCGCATTCGAGGCAGTAATGAGAAGACTGCTTCTTTAAAGCATACCTGCAAAGGAAGATCACAAGAAGTTATACTGCACTGCTACCTTCCGTTGGCACATCCCAGGCTCATTCTGCGGGATCACTGCTTATAATGAGATAGCAATTACATGCTCCTGTCAAGAGCACCTTCACTTCCTTGATTGTGCAAATGAATAGAACAAAGACAATCCTGATCCCAAAAGAGCCCTCACTTAGGATGTAAGTGTGGGAAGACATAAAAAAAAACAAACTCCAAGACAGAACAAACATGAATGAAATAAAGAAAATCAGTTAGAGAGTAAAAAGTTTAAGACAGGCTTTAGGAGACTAAAATGAGCTCTGAATGAACAGTTACTCTAATGAAAGGTATTAATCCTTTTCTCTGAAACACCCATATCCACAAGCAGCTTGAGAAGCTGTCATATTTGCTACCTAATGACAGAATTAAAACAAAATATAAAATTCCATACCCTTTTAGAGTCAAAGGTTTTCAAGTGTATTATTTCATAGTTGGTAAATGCCTTCCATGTCTCACTGAACAGGTCACCATAGCCATATGAACTCTAGGAGAAAAGGGAAAAAACACAAGGGCATAATTAATACACAAATGCACATGAAAACTCTCTTCAGGATTTACCAGTTTTGTACACAAGTTTTAATACACGGTTAATATACCTATTCACCACCACGGGACCAGAGACAGCTTAGCACAGAACAGACATCACAGAACACCAAACCCTGCATTTACAATGGTAGTCAACTCTTAATTACCTGTCAGGTAGTTAATTCTTAATAAAATGCTTTTATAAATTAACAATCTAGACAAGTTTTCAAGCAGTAGATTAGAATTTGAGGTGGAAACAAGAAGGTCCTACTACTTTCCTCAGACACAATAGAACACAAGTTAAATTTCAATTAACAGCCACATAGGGATGGTAAAAGGCATGAACTTCAACTCCTGAGACTGAAAAAAGCCACCTGGGAGTTCAAGCGCTGCAGTAATGTTTGAAGTCAAAAGTCACAAGAAGCCTATTTCACATTTGCCTCTGTTTTGGGACTGTCACTTACATATGCATCACAAATTGAAGGAAATGATCTGATTTGATGTAAGAAATGGCTAGGAAACTATGTTTTGCATTACTCTGATGAGTTACTGAGAAGTTTCTCTACAGGGCAGTATAAAACTTCCACCCCTGCAGCAAAGTTCTTTTAAGAACTATCTACTTCCTACAACACTGGCCCAGGAGTAGTGGTTCTTGCCTTGAAGTTTGTAACACTTCCTACACCCATCTCTTGTTCTTTGAATGCAATTAAGTATGACCTTGGTAGTCCTGGTGCAGATTCTCACTTAAAGCTTCCTTTTGACTCTGGAGCTGGGTCAGGCTGCTTGGAAAGTTAAGGTGGAAACACTCTCCACAAGAAATCTGAAATTAAGACTACGAATGACCACAGATAATCTTCCAGATTAGAAACAGAGACCTAATCTTTGTTTAGCCAGATTTAAACAAAGCAGAAAATGACTAGGAAATCCACTAGGTGTTGGTTTGCAGGCTGCCTCTGCAAGAGCAGAAGAGCCATGTTTGTAAAGCATTTTTAAGGAGAGCAGGTAAGGTTGGAAAGTAATACTTTCAGCTTTGAAGATCAGGTCTCTACTTGTAATCTGGAAGATCATCTGCGATCATTCATAGTCTTAATTTCAAATGTGTATGGCCAAATATAATTACATAAAGAAAAAGGGGGAATGACTAGTAAGCTCAAGACCATCTTTCAATCAGCATAGACAGTTCAGCAGCAGTTAGTTGGTGCCATCATCCGGTTGCACATGGTAATGAATTCAAGCAGTCTGATGAGTTAAGACTCTTGAAATGACAGAGCATTGTGACATATACTTTGAATGCTACATTTGAAAGAGCTATTTGATTCAACAATGTGATACAAGCCAAAAAGTTGCTTCTCAAGGTAATTTACAATGCATTTGACATCTGACTTTTTCAGAAAGGCATCAGAGCCAGATTAACAGGTCCCTGCTTAACATCTACAGAGCTTGCTTTTCTAGCAAGTGCATTTATTTTACCTTTCAAAATGTAAGAAAATTTGAAAAGGGGGTCTCTCTGGGCAGAGGTAAATAGTCAGAAAGAAAATCTAGGATTTTATGAGAACAAGACAGGTGTGGGACAATAACGTAGTCCGGAACTGTGCTATTTCTGGCCCCTATTACACATTACGTGGCATATTTCAAGTTGCCTAGTTTGTAGTTTAACCCCAGTTTGTTACTTAGTTTGACACCTTAAATACTGGCCCGTAAAACTAGTATTAAACAGTCATGGTTTCAGATCAGCAGTACAGCAGAAATAGCCCTACTTAAAAACTTCTTTTATATGTCATTGTGGCATCCTAAGAGGTGACTGAGAGAAACAACTGCAAGAAGGCTATTTAAAGGAACTAAGTACTATACCCTGTTTTAATATATATATACAAGGATTTAATTTAGTTGTTTTCTCCATTACAGGCTGCATATTATTGATTCAGAAAGATGTCAGGCAGCTTTTCTTTTTAAATACAGAAGAAAGTTTTGAGTAAATCTACTTCAAAACTCTCAGAGAAAGAAGCATACAGAAAACAGCATGAAATGTTCAAAAGCCACGTACTGGGAATACAGGTCATGTTATGTTTGAGGTCACACCAAAAAAAGGTGTGATTATGTACTAGCAAAAGATGAGCTACAAAGTAGTGTTTAAACAGCACATGACTTATTGTGGAAAATCTGTTCCCCAAGTATTGTTTATGCACCTGTATTAACAGGATCTGAAAACTTATCAGTTCCACATGGCTAAACCCAGAAGAAAGCTAAGGACTGGCTACTAAAATCTTCAGAGTCTCTATAAAGCAGAAATACAACCCATTGCAAACACATTAGAAGCACAGATGACTTACAGTGTCCCACATGACTATGTTGACATCAGTACTGAAGGAATTATTGATATGCTGTGTGATATAAAGATTGACGAAATCACAGAAGTGATGATACATATTAACACCTGGGAAAGAAAGAATTGTTAGTAAAATACCACATTACTCTCTCCACTTTTAACTAGCTCATGCATTTGTTTCTTATTAGTATCCTGCATTTTATACTAGTTTTACCCTGCTTCTGACTGAATGATTTTTATACATCCTAAAGAGACAAACTTCTAAAGGGAAAGAATTGAAGTAAGAAACCTGAAGTAAAGATGTGTTTTTAAAAAGTTCAGAGAAATAGAGTGGCAAAAAACAGCATAAAGAAAAAGATAGCTTCACAAGCTATTTCTCATTACAGTCTGCAGCTGCATGCTGAAGTATATGAAAGCAACTTCTCGTTTAACAATAGCTAGTTAGACATACAGGAAACATTGAAAACAGGCCCTGGGCACTGATCTTAGTGTTGCTTTACTAGGCTTAAGGGAAGCTCTGTCTGCAGAACTACAAGACAGAACTTGTAAATGCACATGAGCCAAAGCCCAAGTAATTCCTCAGGTTTTTTTTCTCAGAGCATTCTTGTTCATTCTTGGTTTCTTAAGCTAATACCTTAAGACCATGGAGCATAAAAAGTACCGTGAAACAGAGGAGGTAACATAATCAAGTTTTCTTGGTAGTGAAGACCAAATCTCAGGTTTGAAACCATGTGTACAAAACCCCTGTTTCTAAGCTTCTGACCAAAAAGAGCTGCTATGATAGGAATTAGCTGCCTTTACTGCTCACACTACAATTTCCCCTGCCTCCCCCAAAACAACAGAGCTGGGCAAAATCACATCCTGAGTCACACCTAGACCACCCTGCTCAAAGGTACAAACTGACAGCACAGCAATGTTTCCCCAGTAACTGCTCAGAGGCCTGCAGCAACTTTGCTTAAAATATAAGATACTGGCTTGCAGGGGAAGGGGGGTTATTCAGTTCATAGTTGCAGTGTGTCACAGGCAGCTATTCACAGCTTACCCACAGCAGCTTGTTTGTATGTCTACATGTTGAACACCCTCTTTCATTCACATGTATTTGCAGAATACACTGCATGAACAAAAAGTTGGTGGATTTCAGAAACTGGCTGGTTCCTAAAGATGCTTGGGTGCTGCCCTTCTCTGAATACCACTTCCTCTTCCATAACACTCAATACACAGAAAATCCTCAATTCCTGAACACTTACAACAAAACACATACACCCATGCGCATGTTCCATGGTGTGCAACCTGCCATCCAAAAACACTGACTAAATCAAAGGCTATGCTAAAGAATCTTCTGTACAGCACGTCAAAGAATGTCAAAACATAGCCAGGAAAATGTGCGAGACAATTGGCAAGAAAATTTTCTCTTTTGTTTAATTTTCTTTTATTCATTTGTGGGAAAATATAAAATTTTAAATTTCAGTTTCCAAGTTCATCAATGGAACTAGAGGGAAAAAAAAAAGGGAATTAAAAAAAATCACATTATTTTTCAAAGATAAAAATATATTACACATGAACTTGACAGTCATAAAGGCATAATGTAGATGGGCAAGATGGACATGGGCTATTTTTAGTGCATGAAGATACCAATTACCTGCATCTAATTTCATGAAGTATGTTGGCTTTTCAATAACAACGTCGCACTTCCCATCTTCTAGAGGCCTGAAGTTTAATGCAGTAAACGTCTGGAGTTCTGCGAACCTACAAAGATTTAATCACATAGATCATGCTTTGTGATTAACATACTTAAGCAAATGTACTTCATCTAAGTACATCTAAGATTTAGTAACTGTTCATCCAGTCCATTTGATTTAACAGGGCTGCTGAAAACTGATAGAGTCTGACAATTAAAATGATTTGAAATTGTAATGGAAGGTTCTTCAGGTTATAAACTTCAAGAGGTTAACCACCACCTTTGATCTCAGGAGTGAACAGCATCTTTGATCTACAAATCAAGGCAGTAGAGATACAACAAAGAGCCCTAGAGCCCAGATCTGTGGGTATAAGCAACTTGATCTGCATTGCCAAGGACACTTCAGCAAGATCTTCATGCTTTGGTCAGAAAAATGAACGCAGATGCAGTATTTATTATTCCTGGATCTAAACAAGGATGAGCAGTTGAGATGACAATAGCAGGTAAAAGAAAAGTGTTTTCCTCCTGTGCCGCTATTCTTAACTGAAACTGACCATCAATGCAAAAAGAGGGGGAAAAAAATGAGCAACATGAGAAAAGAATAAAAATGAATTCTTATGCAGACCTTAATGGCTTCAATTCCTCCATGTGTTATCAACTAACTGGCAATGCAGCTTTGAAGTGCTAACATGCAACTTGTGATACTTCATCACCTACTACAAAAGACCCTCTGGGCTTCCTACTCAGTCTCTCAACTGTTGCCCATTTCACACTTCAAACACAGGCTCCTTGGGAGCACCATGTGAATGTACATCCAGACCAGTCACTGCTGTGGCCCCAGTGTCATCAAAGACTGTGTGAACTAGGACACAAGTGCAAACTTCAAGACATTTCACAACAAAACAATTGCCTCTTCCTTTAAGCAGATCAGGCATAAGACCAGCATCTTGTCCAGAAAAAACCTGAAGGTTTGAACTTCAAATTAAAAGACATTTTCAGATTGTTTGTTGCTGTCAATTAGGCAGGACACAATTACACGTGGCATATTTCACAACATTCTGCATCGATGTAATTACCCAAGATTATCGAGTATGAATCCTCAAACTGACCTTAGAAAGGAACAACTATTTCCTCAGTACGAAATCCCCTACACACAGCTGCTAACACCAATGAAAAAGAATGAAGAATTACCAAGAGAACTTGGAAGCAGCTTTGACAAGTGATTCTTACCAAGACTGCAGAGGGCTCTTGCGTTGACCTTCAGCCAAAAATGCCTTAACATCAAGAGTGCAGTGACTTCCAATTTCTCCCTTCTGCAAAAAGTCTTCTTTGAATCTAATGCAAATTAGTAAAAGTCTATTAGCTTTTGTGCAACTGTGCTACAAGTGCTCTGCAATCTCAACCACACACTCCTTTCAGCCAAGTGCTTCATACGCATTTAAAACCTCAGTATTGTCTTTAGCATAAATTCCACAATTCTCAAATAAAGACAGTGATGTCCGTGGAGTTACACACATCAATTTAGAGACCAGCACTAATCTATCCAGAATGTTATTAGGAATCGTTTTCACATACAAAAATGAGTAACTTAATTAGGTATTTCTACATGATTACTTACAGGAGCACCATTAGTTGTTTGAGGGGAGGGGGGTTGTTTGTTCTTAACAACAATTTCTCACTGAAATTCACCTCAGATTTCACAACCCATGTCTGCACAACATAAGAGTGAAGTGCAAGACCAGGTTTCACAAAAACAAACTGCCAACTACAAGCGCTCTCAAGATCAAGAAAGGATGTGACTGAGGACGTAGAAAGGTTTTCCTCTCTTCCATCCATCAGAAGAGAGGGTT
This sequence comes from Loriculus beryllinus, assembly GCA_039877255.1. Lineage (NCBI taxonomy): Eukaryota > Metazoa > Chordata > Aves > Psittaciformes > Psittacidae > Loriculus > Loriculus beryllinus. The sequence goes on from JBCJKH010038315.1 coordinate 26,782, forward strand.
TCAATCACCCACCATCATTCCATAAAACTGGGAGCTTAGGTTTTTAAATAACCTGCACTGCTGATAGCAGTAAATAGCAATTATGAGGTGTAGATCTCAACAGGAGCTCAGCAAGAAGTCTCTGATCAGCAGTAAAGCCCACGGCAACAAGCACACCACTTTGCTAAACAAATTCTGAAGTCCCTTCCCCTGCCATCCCCTGGTTTTACTATAACAAAAGCAAATCAGAGACCTGTCGTGGTTCCTCTTTACAGTTCTTAAATCAATGTACAAGTTTGTGGCTCTGCAGTGCTGAAGGTACTGAGAACAGGTCAGAGATGAATCTCCCTGTTAAGAAAAGAACAAATAGGATTTAGTCAGTAACAAAAATTACATGTGAAACCAAGTGAAAAGTATCACATCTATTAGAAATACCTACTGTTGCTGCAGGCTTACAATGGATTTTCATTTCATTGAGCCTCTCTCGAATATAACCAAAGTCAGCTTGTTTCCAGAATATCTGTTGGGCTGTCTCAATGTCACTTGCCCTGATATATGAAGGAGAGAGGAAAAAAAAATTAAAAAAAAAAATCAAGTTCCATTGCTCATTTCTAGTAATAATTTTAACAGATAACATTTTTTTCTGCTGAAAGCGGAACAGAAGAACCAGCCAGTTGCTTTATTGACATGTAAAATGCAAAACAGGAAGCAACTCACCAGCTGTCTGTAAGTGAAAACATCAATGACAATTTAAAGTTAGTCTCCCGTAAAAGCATATGAAATCTTTTTTAACATTTTTCCCTCTGCTTTTAAAGCTAAGAAAGGAAATACAGTTATTTTCAGAATCTAAATTCAAGGCTAAATCAGAATAATGAAAACACTGTGGCAGGAAGCATTTCAAATGGTATTTTCTTCCTTAAAAAGTTAAATCTTTCATGCCATGTTGAAAGACATATGTTACGTATAAACACACATGTATGTATACACACATCTCCACAAAGAATCATCCAATCATCCTTTAAACTCTAAACATCACAGTAATGTTCACTTCACAGCAATTATGAATGTGGGCGCTACACTCTTTGGTTTTTTTATACATTGAAAATGAAACTTACCATCCAGTTTCAACATAATCACACACTGGGTAACTGAACCTGTGATCTGATTTACAAGATTTCTCATAACCCCAGCAGGATTTTAGCTTCTTCAAGTATTTCTGTAACACAGATCAAGTGAATCAGGTTATGCAACAGTAAAATGGGAAATTACTTAAGTTGGTTGTCAGCTTATAAACTACCTCTCACTAATAAATCTTGCATGAAAGGCTTTCAGTTCAGTCTGTTCTCAGTTTCAGAAAGAACACTCAAATTCCTTATGCACAGCCATGCTCCAAAAAGGACACATGTGAACAGCAAAATTATCCTTGTCTTTAACGTGTCTATCCCAGGACAAACACTTTTCCTGACCCAGTAGGTAAGATTCCAAAATGTCCACATCAATGATACATACAGATAACAAAGTTAAGCTTACACAAAGCACAGTGCGCCAAGCTCCAGTCTGTGTGTACCACTGCTCCCTAAGCAAATCTGTAGACGTAGCCTTCTGCAGTGCTGTAGGAAGCCAGAGAAGGGGAGCACAGCTCCGACCCTTAGCTCTGCAAAGCAGCTCCAGTCTGAGAGACACAAGAAGTGCTCCCGGGCCACATGTAGGTTCATTGTCCCTGCTTCATGTAAATGAATTATGTGCAACCACAGAGTAAGACTGAATCAGTGTTTCATTGATTTGCCTATACTCTTGGCTATTCTGAAAAGCACTACAGCATGCTGAAAATCACAGGCCCAGAAATTACTAACAGCTCTTAGTTCTATCACCTTCCACATGTGCAAGAGTTACTCAGATGAAGATCATAATTCCAGCTCTGTGACAACTAAAAGAAGGGGGATACAAATCTTGCAAACCAGTAGATATAAAATCCAGTTTTATGACACCATGAGATGCAGAAAGAGCTCTGTACAATTATTCCAAAAGCCCAATTCCAATTCCCAGTGGAGCTGACTAACTGGCAAGGAAACCAATTCATCCCCGTCTTTAACTGCTGTGACTCCAAGAACACCCCAATATTACTTTTGAGTAAACAGAAAAAGCAAACCTACTTTATACGGGCAGTGAGAGTCCTGCTGACAGATGCCAGCAATATGTTGGTTATTGTGCAGAAAGTAGGGAATGTGCTCATCTGGCAGGTTGATAGCACTGTAGCTATATAATGGCTCTTCTGGAGTGTTTTTGAACTCAGTAAGGTTTTCAGCCAGAATTCCTTGCAGTAGCAATCCAAACACAAGCAACATGAACATGGCAACCTGTGAGCTCTGTAATTATTAAACAAATAAACATCAAAGACACTTAATGTTTCTGCATCATAGCACATTTCAAGCATAAGAGACAATATTCAGCCATATAGCCAAAGCATTTGTACTTGTATTTCTGGGGTGATTTCTTCTTCCTATGAAAAGTAAAACCTTCACTAAGAGACTAGATTGTACAACCTCAGGATTATCTTTGAGTCATTAGTCATCGAGGGCTATTACCAACTGGCAGTCAAACTAAAATGGGTGTATTTACTTTAGCTGAATCCCACGGGATCCTGAGAGTTCAAATGTGGAAACTAAGTATAGACCAGACAATATCCAGCCAGCAGGAAGAAAATGTAGAAGTACTGGGGGGAGGGGTGAGAAGAGGAAGAACTTTAGTTTAAAAATAAGCATAAAAAGAACACATTCTCCACTTTGGAAGAAAATAATCATAAACTGCAAGAGAACTATGCAGTCACAAATAAATGCTCAAAATTAAGTCTGGTTCAGGGCGCTCATTTTTAGTAACTTACATCATGTTAAAGAAACTTTGAATACTAAGTTACTAAATTAACTGTAGTTAATTTTACATATACATATCTATATAATCTAAACCAGACTAGGTACCTTTCTGGTAATGCAACTTTCTCGTCAAACACGCCTCCTCTGAACCATCAAACTTCCCGAGAAAAGAAAAGGATGGCCTGGATTTAAAAAACCCTTCTTTGGCATTATAATTTGCCAAAATTTGCATGCTTGCTTGCAACTGAAGCCTTCAGCAATATTCCTACAATACAAGTAGTTTTACCTGTTAGGTTCCAAGAGAACTGCTTCAGATTTCCCAAGTATGGAAACCTGGTGGGGGGTAAGGAAAGCCGAGTTAAATACATCCTGCCTCTTGAGATACGCTCACAGCAATGAGAGCAACCCTCGAACAGCCGGGGAGCCCTTCTGACCGCGCTGGGTACTCGGAACCCTGCAAGAACGCGCTCTGCTTCCCTTTCTTTCCTTATGGTAAGCACCCCGGGCAGGGTGAGGATCTCGGGAGGGTCCCACCGCACTCCATCCCCAGCGCTGGGGCGCCCTGCCTGGGGATGGGTCACTTGGGGCAGGCGCCAACACTGGTGGTGGTGCCTCTGGCCCACGCTGGACCCGGTGCTGGTCCCACGATGCTAAGACCCGTGCTGGACGCGGCCCCCAGCCCGCGACAGACCCTGTGCTGGACCCATAGCGAGCCCCATCCCGCCCCGCCCTGAGCCCACGCCGGGCACCTCAGCTCACCTCGGCTCAGTCCCGCGGGCCCCAGGCAGCCCCGCGGCCCATAGGACCCGTTACCCGCTTGTTGACGGCCTTAATCCTCATGCCGCCGCGGCTGCTGTCATGGGGGGAGCAGGAACGGCCCGGCCCGGCCCCGCGGTGGAAAGCGCCCTCCTTGAGAGGGCTGCGCCCGCCCCTCCTTCACACCCGCGGGCAGCGGAGCGGGGCCGGGCTGCCTGTGCCGCCACACCCCGACCCTTCCCTTCCCGTCCCGTCCCGTCCCGTCCCCCTCGGCGCGGCGCAACCGCTCCCGGAGCGCTACCGCCGGGGCCCGCCCCACCTGGAGGCGGTGGGAACGCGGAGGGAGGAGCCGGGCCCGGCCGTGCGGCACCTGCCCGGGGCCTCGGCCCTGAGCGGGGAGCGGCGCTGCCTTCCTCCCGCTGCCGGAAATCAAGCGCTGCCGCCGCGGGAGCGGCGTTCTCAGGATGCGGAGGAAAAGGCCTTTTCCTGCCGTCGCTCAGCAGGAAGCGCAGCCTCCTGGCACCCCATTGTGTGAGGCGGCTCCCCGGAGACACCGGGCTCCCCTTCCCGCCGCCTTCGGAAGCGGGTTTATGGATGCCCGCTCGGCCCGGCACAGGGATCGGCTCCAGCGCTGCCAGCACGCAGCGGTTCGCTCACGGTTCTGCTCGGTCGCTGCTTTGACAAGCGCTGCAGGCACCAACACTGGGGTGCTGGGATCCGTCCACCACCGGGCAGACCGCTTCTCACCTCGTTTACAGGTGGGGAACGCTGGACAGGAGCCCAACCGCGAGAGGAGCACAAAGGGTGACCCCTGCACGCATCCTGCCGGCTCCGAAGGTGCCCTGCTTGAACACAGGAAATCGGTCTAAATGTGACAGTGCCTTTAATCCCATTATTGCAGTGCGCTTATAAATAAACCAGCCCCTCACACCTCAACACCCATAACAGCGTAGGAGTTTCACTGGCATTTGTGATTCTAAATTCAAACTGCATTTATCTCCTAACTTAAGCAGTATTCTTTTATAGCACCAGGTTCATGCACATCCACCCCTCACAAAATTATGTTTAAGTCTTTTTCTCAAAGAGAACCAGAGCACACTCTTAGCACAAAGTTTTATTTCACCCTGCCCCATGCTTTTTACAGTTCTATACACATTTTACAACTAGAAACCATGGGGTCCAATTTAACCGTGGGACAACCCATTTCATTCCATACTAAGGATCATTATAGCCCTTCATAAAACATATGTACATGAACTGCAACAAACTTAGAGCAGAACAAAAAAATAAAGATCAAACCTTCTCTCTTACATACGAACATGTTGGATATTGAACCTCATCTCCTGCATCTATCAGGGATGCAGCAGTGCCCCAAGAAGCAAGTACCAGCACATTCTACACCTCATCCAAACCCACTGACACCACCTTCCATTACCTCTCACAGACTGAGAAATAAGCCCTCTCTGCAGAGTATACATTGAGTAAGCTTTTAAATAGCATTACTTCGCACTTGCATATGCAGTGAAAATGAGGTATAAGTTAGTTGTTTTCAGAAGTAATATTCTAAACCAATAAACAGCACCAGACTCAACTCCTTTCATTTTGCAATCTCAGTAGTAGCAATGACCTTAAGGTAGCCAAACAGATATTAACGTTTCTTCAAAAGAAGCATCCAAGATACATACCAAAGATGAGTCAACCAGATTACAAGTCCATGTTAGCACTTTGTTCTCTAAGGCTTTGATGATGGCCATCTGATTCTCGTGTGATAGTAAAGGTTGCATTGAATGAGAGTAAGAATCAAAAAAATAGTCAACATAACTATTTACATCTGCTCTTGTAAGCTTAAAAATCTAGAACTCCGACAAATGCTTTTGTACCTAAACCAGTTAATGCTGACTGCATGTTAAAAGCTCCTATTTACCTAAGCTGTTCTACAAAACCCAAGACAGTCACGACTGCACCTGAAGCTATTAACACCTTAGATGGGAAATGTTACCTTCAAAAGCACTGGCAGCAATAGATCAAATGCCTTAAGTCCTCTAATTGTCTATCAAGACTAACAAAATCGTCAAAAACAATATTTTATTGATTCAGTGCAGTAGAGTAAAGCTGAACAGGATTTCTAACCTTTGAGCACCGTATCAGGTTGGTTTTGGTTTTTAAGAAAAGGCTGAACATCTCACATTTGCACATCGTAATTCCAGCACACAGCAAAACAGTGAGTTACAACAAGTGATTTTATATGGAGTGGGGTTTGGGTTTTTTGGGGGGGAAGTGGGAGTTGAAACTTAAAGTGATCAACCATGCTTCAAATATGAAGGCAAAGTGTTAAATTCTGAGCTTTTAGAAGAAAAATGGTTTAGAAGAAAAATGGTTTCCACAACTGAAATGAAGGCAGTAAAAGGGCAGCTTTTTCCTACCTCCCCATGAAGAGAAGAGAAAAAGGGTTTCTATGACAAATAGGGAGTTAAGACAAATTTTAGTGTTCTTGCTCTCTGGCTTTATTGAAATCTTCAGAATAAATGCCTGAACCTCAAGCTGGACTAAGCTTTTCCATGAACAGACCCTTGCCTGTGTTAACTGCAATGACTGATGGTTCTCACAGTGAGGAACAAATCCCCAGCACCCATAGGAACATCATATTCCTGAGCAGCTCTTCTCCAGAAGCAATTTCTCATCATTCACATCCTTTGTCTCTCTCTCTCAGGCCACTGAACACACAAGCAGGAACAGACTTCTCTAACACAAATTAGAACTTGCAGATGTGAAAAAAAAACCCTCTCTCAGTAGAGGCAATGGTATGATAAGCAAGGAATTTTGACTGCTGAGTAGTTCACCCGAGTACTCATCACGGCTACAATTCTGAGATGCAGTTAAATATTTGCTGTCTGGAATGCAGGGAGGAAGACACAAGCTTCTTCCCCCGATTCTCAACATTCCCAAGGGTCCAATTCAAACATTTCCTCAGATATTACCGAAAATGTAGCTAAACTTCAAGCCATGTGGATGCTATTTGACCAATACCTTGCTCAAGGAATGGCATGAGAAATATGCTGCAGCCACTGGAGACTTATATGAAAACTATATTAAGACAAGTACAATTTTGCAGTAACTTTAAACCCTGCCAGTTACATACAAGGAACCATGAGAGCAGCAGCAAGTAACAGAAAGAAAAAATAACCATAATTTTCTGCATTCTTCTGAACTGTCTTAACTACTGCTAAAAATCAGCATCCAAATCTAGAATAAATATTGAATAGTTCAGCTTTCTGATGTTAAAATAAACACATCCGAGTTACTGTCTCTAGACAGCTCATGAGACAACACAAGTAATTTGTAAGATGAAGATGTAATTTATAGTCTCATCTGAGCCTCAGGCTCTACTTTAGAGGACTTAGTGTAAAACAGACTAACCTGATTTGGCTAAGGGCAGAGAATTATCATCTTAAGGTTCAGATGTTGCACGTATGAGTTCTCCTGCCATAAAAATATCCATCGGTTCTGCTTCAGACAGCAAGCCACTGCTACTTTGTTATTAAAAATTAACTGATGGGGTTTTAGAAAAGCTCCTATTAAGAACACTTAAGAAAAACTCTTAATGTCATTTTCATAGATACAGAGTTTATGAATCAAGGGCTGCTTTGGTAACACTCTTGCCTTCCAGTGCTGTCTCATGAGGTAACAATCATCATTGCTGCTACTGTTTACAAGTAAAATGATCCACCCATCAGCAGAAACTTAAATAAAAGGATGACTGAAAAAAAACATTAAATATTGTACAAATAATTTAACTGCAGACGCTACAAGACACTTGAAGCATTGATTGTTGTCAACATATGAACTCTATTATATAGTCACATTTTCTATAATACAGTTGGGTTTTTTACAAGACATTTAAATTCAGCATTTACATAAACAATTATCTTTACAGTCTGTTATCATATAGTGTTAAAAGAGTTCCAGCAGGACTTAATTTTGTCTCTGTTTTAAAAGTTCATCTATCTGAGTCTTGTACATGTTTTTCACATCTTCGAGGTCTAGCCGGAGTTCTTCAGCTTCCTCTGCTTTCTCTCCATACATCTGAAGAATTGTGTTGTATCTTTGATCCAAATCCTGCAAGGACATGTTGTTTGTTATCTGACTGTTTTTCACCTGTAAGAAGTTGCTGCTATGATAACGTTTTACACTACTAGGGAAAACAAGTGTAGTGTTATGTTATCAAAGTATAAATACTTTAGAGTGAAGCGTAGAGCAAACTCTTCAAAAAACCCTTTATGTTTTGACTCTCTGAACATGGCTAGATTTATACTCCAGATACAAGAGGAAAACACTCCAATGACACAAGATCATTGATGACAAAGAATTAGTCTGGATTCAGAGAACATACTGAAGCACCTTGAAGTTCAACTACTATAAGCGTTAAAACGAGTAAGCAAACAGCCAACAGTTTTACTACAGGAATAACCACAGTTAATGAAGTGTTTCACCGGGAAATTTAATATTCTGTATTTATAAAAGAACCATAATTTCCAAAATTATTCCAAAACTATTTCCAGTATTTAAGTTCTTACACATTCACAGGATTAAAATATCTGTCCTATTACCTGTATCACTATTGCACTCATTCACTCGCTACATCAATCTCTAATAAACCCATGCTATTTATGAAAAATGGCCCCTTTACTAAAAGACCATTTCCAGACAAATGTCTTAAGTGAGATAAACAAAAAACCAAAGTTCTCTCCCTGATAGAACATGCAATCTTATACACAGCACACATTTCTAACAACTGCACTTCCTCCGGTA
>JBCJKH010038317.1:0-10349 GCA_039877255.1 Loriculus beryllinus
ATGATGTGCCTTTATTTCATGCACTAAATTCAGCACCTTAATTCCACTCAGCATCCGGCATTTTTAAGACCCTTGCCACTGACTGAAAATGGTCCCAAACCCTGCTTGCATTTAAATAAGCATTGATGACACAAAACTAGGACTTGCTCATACATACACAGCTGCACAGACTAGGCAATTTGCATACTGAAGTAGATATAAAGGTAGATATATACATAACTGGCCATAAAATATACAGCTAACTGGCTAACAATCACTATGTTATTTTGCATATGAATATGAGTTAATCAGTATTGACTTAAAAATCTCTTCCACATTTCTTCCTCTACCAGCTTGTTTACATGTCTGTCCCATCCCATCCCCCTTGGGTAGTATCTCCTGTCCCTCTATAATGCTTTAAGGTGTTACTGGTAGCTTCTCTAACTCTTGAAGGGAGTCCATGCATTCTCCTTTCTTAGGCCTACACTTTGCTAGATAATTAGTCACATTTTTGTGTCTAACAACTGAGGATATATCTCACTACCCTGATAATGTGAACAACAGTAGCTCCCTACTCTCCCACTTCTGTGAAGTCAAGAAAAGCTACAGGAAATTATTAAAATAATTACCATCTACTTATTCAGCAAGTGGAATTGTTCTCTTCACTTGTTCAAGTACTGTAATATTAACTCTAAAAAATTGATTACTAAACTATCAATTTTTTACTGAAAGGAATTCAGCTTAAGAAAATAGCTTTTTCCAAAATGTGCATGACAGTGAGAACAGCAAGCACAGGAAGAAACTGAGACAGCAGCTACAAAATGCTTTTTGTTGGGTTGGGTTTTATCTTTCAGTATAAAATTAAGCCATGATGATGTCTGCAAATATTGGAAAGGCATAAATAACAAGAAGAGCAACATTACATAATACCATTTAATTATTCAAAAAGTACATAGTGACAAAAAAAGGGATAAAATTTAGAAAAGGAACACTGAGAGCAAATTCAACTAAAAACATCTGAAAACAAGAGCTAAAACCCTCTGTAATTATTTCAGAAGGCACAGAAATTTAACTGCTGGAATCACGGGAAACTAAGCTTAACCAGGAATTGGGGGGTCTGGTGGTGTTAAAAAACTACAAAAAGAGAAATCTTGATTATGTGACTTGAAACTCTTTAAAATAAGATGGCATTCAAAAACGGTATGTCGCCTGCAGCTAATAGACAGTAGTTGGAACTCTGTACCTGCAGTCTGAAATAAGCTTCACTATTGCTTAAAATTATTAAAATTCTACAGGGAGGAAGAAAATTTATACTGAATAATTATTTTGAGCTTACTGAAAATGTATTAATGCTTACTTAATGGTCTTAACTACAGATGCTTCTCACTTACTACAGTGGAAACACCCAAAGGCATCAGTCCCGTTCATTGTACCACTGAGGTAAGATCTAAACAAGGCAAGACCTTTCTAAGAGTGACTTTGTTTACCTGAAAATAGAGGTAGCTTGTTTACACCATGAGTTTTTAAATGGTAAGGTCTGCCAGACAGCAGGATTAACAATGTCTAACATCTTGCCAAATGAAAACTCCAATTCTTCTCACATAAAGACAAACCCTATCCTCAGGGACACCCCCATAAATCAAGAATAACACAAAATCCTCAGGGAATGCATTTCAGAGATGCTGAAGTCTCCCAGCTCCATGGGAGGTCATTCAGTCTTGACTCAAAAAAGTGTTTTGTTTAAGCATGAACCTTCTGAATCATGTTCTTAAGCTGAACTTGAATGTTCCAATAACTTGTTGAAACCAAAAAATACCCAAAATTTTCCATTTAGAAAAGGCAAATTTTGTTAGCATAACAGCACAGTTTGTAACTACAACACTGTAATATATGCAGTAAGAAATTTGTATCCAATTTCTGCCTTACTAATTTCATATTCATACCTGGAAAATTACTGTCTCGCAGGACAGAAAAGGGAGGGGGAGCAGGAGGGAAGGGAAAAAATGAAAATACCATTGTACCACTGCTACTCCATGAGTCACAGAAAAGGCGAGGCTAGAAGGGATATGTGCAGATACCTCGTCCAGTCCCCCTGCTCACACAAGTCTTTTCAGGGCTGTGTTCAGTTCCTCCAAGGAGGGACAGTCCACAACCTCTCTGCACAGTCTGTTCCCACACATTTAACCACCCTCACAGTAAAAAAATTTTTGCTTATGTTCAAGTGGAATTTCCTGTTTTATTCTGTGCTCACTGCCTCTTGTCCTGTCAGTGCCCAGTGAAAAAAAGCCTTTATCTTCTTTACTCCCTCCATCAGGTATTTATAAACATCTCTCTGAGCCTTCTGCTCTCTAAGCTGAACTGTCCCAGCTCTCTCAAGCCTCTCCTTGTATGAGAGATACTCCAGTTTCCTAATCATCCTAGTAGCCCTTCATTGGCTTGCTGCAGTATGCAAATGTCTCTCATGTACCAAGGAGTTCAGAAGCAGACCCAGCGATCCAGATGGGTCTCACCAGTGTTCATCACCTGCCAGCAATAACCTGCCTAACGCAGCTCAGGATGCTACCACAAAGCACATAGCTGGCATATGCCCAAGTTGGTGTTCACCAGGACTCACCAAGGCCTTCTCTACAAACCTTATTTCCAGATGGTCAGCCTTGGTGGCTGGGTTTATTCTTTCCCAGGGGCACAACTTGGGATTTCCATTTATGGGACTTCATGATGTTCCTATTGGCTCATTTCTCCAGCCTCCTGTGGTCCCTCTGAACCGCAGCACACCCATCTGGTCTATCAATCACTCCTCCTAGTTTTGCATCACTAACAAACTTTCTGTGGGTGCACTGTGCTCCATCATCCAGATCACTAATGAAGACATTACACAATACTGACCCCAGGATCAATAATAAGGGTATACCACCAATAATTGGCCCCCAGATGGATTTCATGTTGCTGGCATCAACTCTTCAAACGAAGCCCTTCCGCAGTTTCCAGCCTGCCTCACTGCCCATCCATTTATCTGCTTCATCAGGTTAGATATCAGGATGTTACAGGAGACAGTGTCAAAAGCCTTGCTAAAATCAAGGAAACAGCATTCACTGCTCTTACTTCTTACGCTGTACCAGTCATTTTATCACAGAAGGGTATCAGGTTGGTCACATATGATTTTCCCTTTGTAAAGGTCTCCTCACAACTCCAGATAACCTTAATGGGCTCAGAAATGGTTTCTAGGATGATGTGCCCAGGGATCAAGGTGGAAATGACCCAGATCCTTCTTCTTGTCATTCTGGAGACAGAAATGGCACTTCTTTCTTCCACTCCTCAGGAAGGAACTCTCCACAGTTGCCATGACTTCTCTTCATGAGCAATATCGTACATAAAATCAAAGCAGAATACTGTATATTTTATTACTGGAAGAATAAATATGTAAATTAAAGTCCGATTTCAAGCAGAAAGTGGTGCAAGATTGTCTGTACTTAAACTTTTATGGGTATAGTTAAGACATGAAAAATGAATTCATGTATATAAAAACAAAGCTTAGGAAATGCATTTGACTAAACTGTTTTTAAAACATTTTTCCTTACCCATGGTCTATTACTTTAGGAACTGTCAATATGCAAAACGGTGTCAATTTTGATGCAAGATGCTATGCAGATTTACCTCCAACAAACTATTTATAGATACGTATCTTTCGGGGTGAGTATGTCTACATTCCATCAAAACCTAATTTTCTGTTTTTCTAAAAGCTCTGCAGAATAATCTTTCTACATATGGTTCCACTGAACTAGCTTGGTTATTCTTTGCAAACTGTTGTAAGTACAATACCCATTGGATGAGAATGAATGTGATTTTGTAAAATAAATAAATGCTAGAATATGGGCACACTTGTAACATAGGTGCTTTAAAAAGTCCAATTTATTAATGAAAACCAAATAGATTTCACCCTGGTTTTCTAGGGTTTCCTTTTTTTTTTTTTTTTCTCTTAGACTGTAGTAAACACTTCTAACTGCTGAAAATCAGCAGATTTATCCCAACACAAAGCTGTGGCAAGACCCTATTTCAGTACCATTGTGTACTAATCAGAATACACCAAATTCTAACAGCTAAGTGTCTTTAAACATAAATTAATTTTACAAATCCTTATGACTAGCAAAGGAAAAAGATATAATTTATTCCAGTTGTATAACATAATATGTTCCATTTGCTCATTCACAAAGGCTTTCAGTTTTTCAGGAAATAAATGAGACAACTGTCTTTCTAGACTATGCAGACTGGACTACGATCAGTCATTTCTGCTCTAGGAAAAAGTTCATCTCAACAATATACCCAAACACAACTGGAATTTAACAAAGCCAAGAGAGATGGATTTTCAGTCTGCTCTCAAGAGGACAGGGCGAAAAAGTGATGAGGAGAGCAGGAAGTCAAAACATCATTTCACTGTATATATACGTTATAAGTGTTAACCAAATGTGGAAATCCCTAGCTATTTTAAATCTAGATTAAAACCACAAGGCAATTTAAACTAATCCACAAGATACAAAATACGAAGATGAATGCTTTATGCTAATTTTTAGAAAAATAATATTATTCTTTTTATATTCTGCAAAATGTCAAGACCATTTTTCATTGTTTTAAAGTCACATCACTGCTTTATGAATGAGATCTTTGGGTATTAAACTATGATAATTATATCAAATTCTCAAATAACAACCTTATGTATCAGTTGTTTACACATTTTGTGATGTCTTATTTTTTACATCACTACCTTTCCTGAAGCTAACGCCTGGAGGAGAGAAGCAACTTGTCCACAGCTGGTCTGTGGGTGATAAAAGACAAGACATCCCTCTATGCTCCCACTGCGGTGTGGTATAGGGCTCTCTACTGACAAATCAGGCTTTGCAAATTAGATTTATTTTAATGGTAAATTAGCAAATTAGATCTAATTTTAATAGGAAAACAAAATTATATGAAAAGTCCACCTATGCATCTATTCTCATTATTCATCTTTGCAGTACTTGTGTCAGATAGATGTTATAGTACTCACTGTAATAACAGGTAGCAATATAAACAGATGTTAAAAAACATGACCTATCTCAAAAACATGGAAATATTTGAGACCAAAAGACATTACAAATGTCAGCATTTCTCATAAGCACTGTAAAACTTAACTATGAAACTAATATTTGCAGCATTCTAGATTATTTTTTTCTAATATTATATCCATTAAAAAAACCCTGCTGTAAAATTTGATTTTTGGATCATCAGTGGCCCATAGATCATAGCTTGGAAATCTGTGCTCTTACAGTTGACAACTCAGGGTCATGGCAGCTCATGCTTTCGACAACTAATGAAGCACCACAACCTACCAATTACCAGAAATCAAATCCACCCTAAACTGTTAGTTACTCTGTGTTATCACTGAACCTGTGAGTGAAAAATAGAGAGAGAAATTATTTCCCCACTAGGCACAAATGAAATCTATCCACAAAGAAAGAGATATGAATGCCCAATGATTAAAATACAGAATAATTCTTTTGAACAGTCAAGTTTAATTGAAGCTTAACTTAGGAATGCACTGAATACACCAATACTCTCCTTTTCTCTGAAAGTAAAATTCTGTCATAAGATACTTCGATTTCAATAAAAAAAGACAATGCTTTAAAGGAGTACTTTATTTCAGAAATGAAAACATTCAACCTTCTCCCTAAAGGAAGAAACTGGAAGTTCTGTGATAAAATCTTTTTCTGGAAAGTCAGTGCAATTTCATATCAATGGTGTGCACTTTTTCCTGCTTTCAAATGGATTACTTAGATGTTTTAAAATGTTATAACCCACAATAATCTGTTCCAGGCACCAACGAAAAGGAAGAAAAAAATTACAGAAGTCAAGATGTCGCCTGGAAGCACTTTATGGCAAACATTATAAAGATAACACAGAGCAGAGAAGCTGTGCTTCAATCCATTATAAATACCCCATTCTTCTTAAAATCACAAAAATGTATTCATAGTAAAGAACTCGTACAGGCTTTTTCCTCAGAAGACTTCATTTAAGTACAATTTGGCAGAATTTTTGGAACAAGAAAAGAAGAGTTTTGTACTTGCTACAAAAACAAAAGCAAGGACTTCGGAAGATGACCACATCCATGTCTACTAATTACACTTTAGTTTTTCATTTTATCCAAAATGTGCTCTTTAGCAGTTATCCTATAGTGAGCATAGACACTAAATCATCACTTTGACACTTAATGCCTCATAAAAAACATAAGTTTTCTCATTTTATTGCTGACACAATGTATTGTTTATTGAAATATGTGGGATTAAAAAAACAAACCAAATTAAAACCAAACAAAAGACAAAGGGTGAAAATACTGGCAAAAGACAGTCCTGTATGCATAATCTATAGATCAAAGCTCTATTTTCCCATATGTCCAAGTGGAGGCATAGAGAGTGAACCTCTCTTCTTTAATACCAGGCCCCTCTCAAGACTTCAGGATAGGGGTGTACACAGAAGCAATAGGCTTACGCTGACTCCCAAGTACACTGAAATTATTAAATAATTACTTTGAGTGCAGAAATGGTCAAAAAGAAATAAGAAGCAGCTTTCTTAGATATCTCAATTTTTATTTTTTATCAATAAATGTGGCTCAGTTGAAAGTAAAAACCAGAAGATATCTGCACTTTAGGAATATTTTCTCCTAGGCAAATTAGGGTTGAAGCATGAGCGCTCAGAAATCTTCACTTAAAAACTGAATTTTCAAAATTATGAAAAATATTTAGTTTGCAAAAGACAGAAGTAAAATTACAAATATCAAATATGGACTATCCGTTTAACAATAATATTACAAGAACACTAAAAAGAAGGATCCAAAGTTATAGTGCAGCATGTCCAAGCTATGAGTCAAGAATAAAAGACAAAAAAAGGGGACAAATATCACTCTTGCAGGGCTCAAGAGAATATCATGTGAAATAAATGCACTGTTAATTATTTCACTGTATTGATGGTAGTCCAAAAGGGATCAGTGTAAAGGACAATTTGGTATCCACTAAGATTTGACTTTCTTTAAAAAATAAATAGAATAAAATTGTATTTTTCTGACCTTTCCTACTGAAAGAAATAGACAAACATGAGCTGTGCTTATTTAGGCAAAATGCGCATGGCTTACTATTTGTTGACAAGTACTGAGATTTGAATAATTGGTAATTTGGAGAGAAAATACTACAAAATTATAGTTGGACTGAATTAGTATCTTAATATGAAATTCTATTTTCAATTTACAAATTTCAGGTGCTGAAGTAGTGGCAAAACCAGAAATCAAATACAAGCATTTAAAAAGGATATCTTTTTTTTTTTTTTTTTTTTAATTTTATTTTATTTAGAGTCCACCCAGTGTTATGCCTGGTACATGAGTTAATCCAGAAAATCATTATCATGAGGTAATGAAGAAAATCGTGGTTGCTGTACTTTGCTTTCTCATCCGTATCTGCAGAACATAATGTGAAATGATATCAGGTAAAATCCTAATTCCTTTATTTATCAAAACAGATAAGCTACCAAAATAAAAAGAAGCATATCAGAGTCCAAAAGTCATTCCAATGAATTCTCCCACTTATTTATAGCACATTTCTATGACTGAAGATGGAAACTTTGTTGAAAAAATTAAGTACCTGTGCAGCTTCCTAACCAATACTGACGGATGCTCGGTTGCAAGCAGTTTTTAAAAAGAATTAATCCTTATAGACAGAAGTCAGGAATTGCCATGCTTGAAGGAATGGGATTCAGCGTCTCATCTTTCCCTTTCTCTTCCTCCTTAGGAGCCGAGGAAGCAACGACTGGACTCAGAAAAAGACCAAAATCTCCAAGAAAAGCTGAGGTTTCACTGAATCACTAGAGATGCAAAAGAAAATACAATTTTTGGTATCAGAATGATCTGTTAGAGGAGAGTAATTAACATCTCACTTCGTGCTACTGTTATTGAACACTTCTCATTTCCTTCCTTTCAGTTTTGGAGCCGGAGAAGTGAGACCAAGAGGCACACTCTGGGTACCCCAGGTGCTATGGAGGGGGCAGCCACAAGACTTTTTTCTTTTGAAAAACCACCCTGACTGTGCTTCTATACCAAGGCACAGTCATTGCTTCTTAAAGAGTTCCAGCTTGGCATCACTCAACACACAAGTAATGGTGCTCGTGGCTGAGATTTGTGTGGTCTACGGTAAGCTCTGCTTCCTCGAAAATGTGTGGCATCATATACAGAGTTTATTTAGAACCTAAGTCTCTCGGGCACACTATGTAAGTTTATTGTTTATCATTTGCTGGGGAAGTCTTCTGAGGTCAAGGTAAAAAGCAGGAGGTGATATTTCATGTAAATGTTCCAAAGCACGTTATGTGGTTACATGGTCGCAGTGGCCCCCGGAGCACTTTGCTGGTGGTCCGTCGAGATCTGGCTGGTGGAAGGTGCTGGCTTTCCCCGTTTCCAGCTGCTATATCATATTTAATGTATTTTTAGCTTCACTTAATATTTTCCTAATATTCCTTTTCCATGTAAGCAATTAGTGTGGTTACCAGGGATGGCAACAGCAGTGATATTCAGTAGCCTGTCAGGGAAGAGGTGGTCTTTACCACTGGATATGGGAGAAGATGCACACCACCATCTCCACGCTAAGAGGTGGGGGGGAACCCACCCAAGAGCCACATTCTTAACACCTCTATTTCTCCATTCACTAAAATAATTTTTTTTTTCCTCAGAAAACAACAAAAAAAGACATTCAAAAGCTATAAATGAGATTAAAAAAAATATGTGATGTTGCTGGCCCTGATTTTTGCAGGTTTATACATCTTTTTAAAATTGTAGCTTTATAATGTAACTGGAGACTACTAGGTACAGTAGAAATGTTGCAGACTTAACTTGCCAATCTAAAAAGTAGACAATAAAAAGTCTTCCAAAAAACATTTGTCTATGAACCACTAGAACTGTGCTATTTTAACATGTATTTCTTAAAAATTCAAAACATTTATAGAATTCAAATAGATCTCCCTGTTAGCCTCCACTGCCTTACTCTCATTTTGTCTTTGACTAATCAGAAGAGACTCACCAAATCAACTGGAGATAACTTAAAAATATTATATGAAAAAATGTGAAATAGGGAACATTCACTGAACAATGAGAAATCTCTTTTTTACGCATTTTAAAATTTCCAGTGTTATTTAATTATCCATGAAACTACACTGACTCCAATCTGCTTGGAAAGATTCAGCTGAGGGAACTCAGTGCCTAACCGTACAGGCATTTTTCATATCACCTTTAAGGAAAAATACACTGAATATTAGAGAAATTTAAGTATTGACCTTCTAAATTCTGCTAACTACTTTAATAATGATGCTTATATAGGAGTGACTCTTATTTAGGAAAAGTCCCTGGAGATAGGGATTTTATGTATTAAAGGGAGTCCTTGCCTCCCTCTTCAGTGAAGCACAGTTTGGGCTCTTGCACCTACCCCCTCTTCCAAATAAGAGACAAGTACTTTTTTCTTACAGTTCTCAAGAGCTTTTTGCCTGATGCCTAGAAAACACCAAATCCCTTATTGGCTTTAAACGTCTGTCAGATTTCAGTAGAGCAGTCTTTCCAAGACTCTGCAATTGAGGGCCTTCCTAAACCTCAGCTTAAGAAGGATTTAAGGAGACTAAATTTGCTCATCAATGCTTGACAGAGTAAAACACAAAATTGCACAAAGCTGGATGGAAAAATCACTTCCATGTATGAGGAGTTTCCTCCCTTTTCTTCCCCAGAAGCTTAATCATCATCTAATGGTTACTGTTCTTCCATCACTTTGACAGGGAGCAGCAGGTAATGCTTAAAAATGAAACAACAAAAATAGTATTAAAGAGCTGGTGGCTTTTTCTGGGGGGAGGGATTGTTTCTTGTTTGGTTTTTAGTTATTTGTTTGTTTGTTTGGGGCTTTTTTGTGTTTTGTTGTGTTTTTTTTTTTTTTCAACTAAAATAAAGATTCTGTATTTTATAAATAATAACTTCCATATCCTGACTGGTAGGAACTTTCTCTGGCATCTGTCTGGACATTTACAGAAAAGTAAGGAGTATAAATAGGTTTCTAGAACTACACGAATGTTTTCCTGTTGTCTTTTCCCTCTCCTTTCCAACAAAGGCATTAACCACAAAGGTAGGTATGGTATTGAAAGCCCAGTCCATCAAGACAGAAGCAAATACAAACTGCAGGGAAAGTTGTTTCCAGTGACACACTTCTTTGTACATTCAAGAAATTCTCATGAGTTTTGAGTTTTCTTAATTAAAAAAAGAAAAAAAAAAAACCACTAAAAAAAGATTTGCTGTAAATCTCTTGTGAGCACAACAAAGCGCCCTGTAA
>JBCJKH010038318.1:0-25780 GCA_039877255.1 Loriculus beryllinus
GAGAAGCTGTGGCTGCCCCATCCCTGGCAGTGTTCAAGGCCAGGTTGGACACAGGGGCTTGGAGCAAGCTGCTCCAAGGGGTCCCTGCCCGTGGGAGCAGGGGTTGGAGCTGGAGGAGCTTTAAGGTCCCTTCAATACAAACCAGGCTGGGATTCTGTGATAACGAGGACCCTTGCCAGGTATTTTCTGTTTCTGTGGTGAGGGCTGTGCAACCTGCCCCAGAGCTGGATGCAGGACTGGAGGGAGGCTCCCCAGAGCAGAGCAGAGCAAGGGAGGCATCCACTGGAACAGATCACAGCTTTAACACTACTTCCTGAAGACCGGGCCCTTTCAGATGAATTTTTGATGTTCTCTGAAGTCCCTGAGTGATGAGTAATTTCAGACCTAAAAGAAGATCATGGGGATCCTGAGGAGGAAGGGGAGAGCAGGAGATGAAAGTCTGTAATGGAGCATCAAAGTTGGTGGAGACAAACAGAGGAGAATCCCTATAGACAGCGCCCTGGGAAGAAGCTACCCAGCAGCATTGCTGAGCACCGCTGCCATCCTAACACATTTTCAGTGCAGCTTCTATTATTTCAGTGCAGCTTCTATTTATTCACGTTGTTTTCCAACTGTTGTTGAGCCTGCAGTTTCTCAATGAAACACATGTCCAGCTGCCAGCTTCCTCAACTACCACCTTTCAATTAAAATTTAATTGTAATCAAAATAAGAAAAGATGCCAGAACCATTTTTGAACGTGTCCTGCTTCACTGCTCCACTGCCACCTTGCTGCTCATACAGCTACGGCTTTTGGAAGGCTACAGTGTTCAACTGCTCAAGAAACAGACATATCTCCTGAGCACTGAGCTGCTGAGCATCCTGGATGACGCTTCTCTCACCAGAGGCCAGTTATGGCTATTTAACTCACTCTCCCAAAACTCAACCACCAAATCTCACCCTGTTTTAAAACTGGTTTGTACCACTTAGTTGGCAACTGCTCTGTCTCTCCCTGTGCAGTCCCACACTAACACTTCCCATATACACATATGGGAATAGTTCCTCATTCCTCATGATGAGCTATTTCTTCCCAGTCCCTAACAAAAGGGGAACGGTGCCTCTGGCAGAAGTAAAAGTAGCCACAAGCAGCCCATCTCTGTGCAAAGCCATCCCAACCACACCAGTCCCCCACCATGTGCGCTGCAAGCAGCCTGCAGGATTTGATCCATTTGCTGCAACGCAGGATGAAGCCATCCAAAGAATTTCACTTGCTGAATAACTTTGGCAATCCCAGCCTTGTCTTCAAGACTGATTTTAGCAGACTACAGTGCTCCCTGCATCACAAGCTTTCTATTTTAAACCCGAGCTGTATGAGTTGGAACAACAGCAGGAACAGCAGCACACTTCAAATTCAATATCTGGCTTTTCTGCAGCATCTGTTTTCAATAGGGCTTTGCCTCTGCTGTGGTATTTGTCTGTGCAGACACACGGTTACCTGATCCCAGGGCATCACGCCACAACTCTTACTGCATATTTCTATTTGCTACCTTGGGCAAGGTTGGGCTACCCAGTATTGGAGAGCTCCTCAGTAAGCAAAGGCTGTTCTGAGCTCAAAACAATGGCCAGCACTTGGGAATGAAAAGGGAGAAAGTGAACATTAGCACATCAAAGGCCCCTTTCTGAAAGAACAGAAATTGCATGATGCACACTTTAATCTTTCTGACAATCTATGCATGCATTGAACAGGGTCCTATTTTTCACACAAATGTGAATGCTTGATACGAAGACATCTTTACCAACAGCAAAGGAACAGAGAAAGATGTGCTCATGCAGCCTTTGAACTTCTAACATATGGATTAACATGCAATAATATTTAATAACAGCTAGAATGACATCCTTCTCATCTCTCCTAATAAACCCGGAGAACATGAACCTCATTTTCCAGGCACCATAAAGAAAAACTGCTATAAATATTTTAATTCTGAAAAAAAAAACCCCAAAAAGCAATTTAAGAAATTAGGAGAAAATATGGGCAATATTAAAATCTTAAGGTATATATCAGTATGATGTATATCACGTATATATCAATATTAACATCTTCATGCAAACATCTATCACTGCAGATCAGTTGTCCATCACAGAACAGCCTCAGTGTGATTCACTTCACTGGCACTTCTGTTCAGGTAGCTAAGGTGGAATGGGTCTGGTGCTCATAGGTGTAAAAGCAACTATTGCTAAAGTATGTACACAACATGCTTTACACTCATAGGCTCCTGCTGCTGTAGGAAGTGCAGAGGTTTCTGCACATGGGTCTTCTCACATTGCAGAGGACTTGTGCTGGTCAGCACAGAGAAGCAAACCCAGAGGAGCTACTGCCTGATCCAGACAGCCCAGTGCATTTCCTGCTGCTGACAGCATGTTAAACTGAGTCCAAGGGCAGAAAAGGGACTGAAAGAAATGACATCCCCGAGATTCTCTCACTTAAACAGAGCTGCATCCTCCTACCAATCAGTATGCAAAGGAATGGCGGGTTTAGAAATTAGCCTTATTAATCACACATGCTGAATGAATTTGCTTCTAAAGCCCCCCAACTCCTTTGGTTGTAACTCGGTCACAGCCAGTGGAATGACACCTCATGAGAACTGAGCTGAGGTCACAGCCCTGGACCACAAAACATTGCCAACAGACAGCGCGGAGGCACCAAGGCTGAGCCTCGCACAGGCCTGGTACAGAGCAGAAATGATGCAATCCCGAACAGAACATGTGCACTTCCCCCAGAGCAGAGAAACCCACGTTTTCCTTGCAGACATGAAAGTTAAAGTACATCAGGGACACAAAGAAGCTACAGACCATGTTTGGATTCACCTGCATAGACTGCTGAAGTGTGGGGCTGGCTGTGAAAGGATGAACCAGAATATGGAAACACTGGAAAAGGAACTGAAAATAGCTCATTTGGAAATCTCTCTTTCAGCGCAATAAAAACGCTCAGCAACCACATTTGAATGGGTCCAAAAGAGGACAGGAGAGTGAGGAAACCCCTGACAGAAGATTAACATGGCTCAGAACTGTCATGACAGAGAAGTTTGATGGTGCCCTACCTTTAGGCACCATGACCTATAGAGCAGCCTTGAAGGTACAACAAAACCCAGGGCTCATTTCCAGGAACACCAGCATTCCGAAGGCAGCACCAGTCACTTTTCCACACATGCTGGCCACAGCCCCAGGGTCTGTTTCAGCTCCTGGTTTGCCTCTGCAGGGTACAGCACCGGCTGAAGCACGTGCCGGGGGAGCACAGCGGGACTGGACAGATGGTCTGCCTGGTGCTGAAAAGGGCTGAGAAACCGAGAACGGTTTCATTCTTGTCCTGAATATTTAAGGTAGGCACAGACCAGGCCAAGGCAGGTAAATCACAACTGCAGGACTACGACACTGGGCTGTAATGAACAGCAATAGATGTGAATGCAAAACCAGCTGGGAGAAAGCATCCTTTTTCTCTCTATCATCTCTCTGGCAACCAAGTTCTGTCCAACTTGACAGCAACCTGACATCGACATTCAGCACAACTGCCTGACGAGATGTTAATATACGTCTTCCAAGATAGTTTTTCCTCAACCCCCTGGTACTCTGAGCTGTTGCCTCCTCGGCCCAACCAGCAACCAGGAGTTTACTTGCATTTAAAACAAATGCAACTGTTCTATTCGTTCTGCCTAAATCACTGCCTTGGTGTGTCACTGCACAGCCAAACACACAGAGGAGAAGCAGCACAAACACTCAAAGAGTTCAGGAACCTCTGTCCCACTGCCTGCTCACAGCTCTGGGTGTGAATACAACTGTCTATAGGATAATTCCAGCAGTGTTGGTGGGTCCCACTCCACCTTAAAATCTCAATATATTGAATACTACAAAAATCAACCAAACAAAACAAAACCCCAAACCACAAAGGTTTCTCAGCCCTCATGCTCTAAATGTGACAGAAAGATGAAGGGGAGGAAAATGTGTGTCTGCAGGCATCCTATTTCCGATGTCCTTCCAGTAAATGCAAAAATGAAAAGGTAACATTTTGTGTACCGCTCTCAGCATGTCTTCAGTGATCCAAGGAAAGATTAGAAGTTGTTTGACTATCCAGAAGAGTACTGCAGTCCGTGGGACCTCTTTATTTGTAACCACCAGTGTTACAGACACTGCAAACAACAGGATATATGGAAACTAAAAATACAACCTCTCCCCTTCACCTCCCGGATCCCAGTGCTTTGTGTTGACTTTTGCGATTCCAAACTGCATGTTGCTGTGGCATTTAAAAACAGGGAGATGCTGGCATGTGAGTCCTATTCAGCAGCTCTGGCATACCGAGGCTTTTCCGAGGAGCAGCACACGCTAAAAGTTCATTAATTAAACAGTGCTGGGAGCAGATGGACTGGCTACCCGGGCTCTAATTGCTCCAAGTTGGGACAGGGGTTCACAGGCCTTAATGAGCCTCGATAAAATGAATGATTACACATCCATCACAATTAGAGGAACCTGTAAGATGAGCTGAATTATCATGGCAACAAGTCATAAAACAGCACAAAACCCAGCGGGCCCCGCGGAAGCTTTCATTTTCCTGAATGAAAGTTGCTCTGGACTGGGATGAATCCTCTCCAGTGCCATGGCCATAACGCTGCTCCGTGATCCGCTGTGAGGGTGCAGTATCCTGGAGGCATGCACAGTGTCCCGGGCACCACGGCACCCTGAGGGTGAGCTACAGCAACACCACACAGCACTGAGCAGAGAATATATCAGAGAACGGGATCCCTGTGTCACACACGAAATATGCTGCTGACAATAAAGACACCCAGGCTGCTTTTTACCCTCCTAGTGAAATGGACATGCCAACCACCAGGTACAGCAGAACCAGTACAGACAGAAAGCATGGCTACATGGAAAACGGTGTAGCTGCAGTTATTCACACTGACACACAGGGCTGTAACTGCTGCTCCTGCAACTCCAACCCTCTGAGTAACAGTTTAATTCAAAAATTAAGGACAGAAAACCAACCCCAGACACTTCCATCTCCTGCCACTGGAGCTGCCTGTGCAAACAGTGGGTTTGGATGGAGACAGAAATTCACAACAAGGGGAAGGAGCTCACTTCTGAGATGGGAAGTTTCTGAACACCAGCATCAGCTCCTTCCCCAGAGTAACACCTCTGTCCTTTACCACTTACTCTGGTGCTACATCACCCCCTTGGTGTCAGCCTGGCGACACAGCCCTTCAAACCAGAAAGCCAACTTGCAATGCCAGGAAGTGAATTAAGTCACCGGGATGGCACAAGTTGAGGTGAGATCTCGCAGGAGCAAGAGGGAAGATGAATCCATGCCAGCTCGAGGCCATTTCCTGAATTTTAATGACTTCTCTTTTGTGATGCTGCATTTCTGGTACCGAAGCTTTGAGGCAGGGAGACACTGAACGTGAGCGTGGTACTGGGCTAACACCAAGGTACCCAAGTGACATAACTGCTGAGGAACACCACGCAGCCCAGCTGAAGGGTGGCAGGAGGATGCCAGGTTCACTTATGGAAGCCAGTGCACTGCAGTCTGGCAAGGCTTTAAAGCTCATTCATAGTGTTACACAGGTGAGCCTGGCCGAGGTGGATAACCCTGCACAAGTACAATAAACCTGGCTGAAGTCACAGGCTCTCACTGATAACAGCCCTGGCCCAACTCAGAGTATTAAAACCAGCACATAAACTGAGATTATTATTTTTAAACAGAAGATGCTGTACATGCACTGCATTGCTGCAAGCATTAAAGAAATCATTAAGAGCCATCTGCTCCTGTTTGTACACTAGAACCCTGATAGTTAATCTTACTGTGAAACACACACAAAAGCAGGATACTGAGGAAAGACAAAACACAAGTGCAGTACACCAGCCAGTGAACCCACCATGGAGCAGGGCTTCCTCCTACTCCTCTCTCTTGCTGTCTCCACATTTATGTCCTCAACTCAATAAAAAAAGCCCCCAGTGACAGGACAGCTTGAGAAGTGTTTCAAGTGTGCATAGAGGGAAAACCTTTCCTCCTTAAGGAATGATGTAGGATTATGGTGTTACCCAGTACAGCAGGGTATGAGATACAAAGAACCAGAGGAGGGCCATGAGGATGATCAGGGGACTGGAGCATCTCCCATACAAAGACAGGCTGAGAAAGTTGGGACTGTTCAGCCTGGAGAAGGGAAGGCTGCGTGGAGACCTCGTAGCAGCCTTCCAGTATCTGAAGGGGACCTATAGGGGTGCTGGGGAGGGACTCTTCATTAGGGACTGTAGTGACAGAACAAGGGGGTAACAGGTTAAAACTTAAACAGGTGAAGTTTAGATTGGATATGAGGAAGAAATTCTTTACTGTAAGGGTGGCGAGGCACTGGAATGGGTTGCCCAGGTAGGTTGTGAATGCTCCATCGCTGGCGTTGTTCAAGTCCAGGCTGGAGATAGCCTTGGGTGACATGGTTTAGTTGTGAGGTGTCCCTGCCCGTGGCAGGGGGGTTGGAACTAGATGATCTTAAGGTCCTTTCCAACTCTAACTGTTCTATAATTCTATGATCTTAAGCTGACTATGTAGGATTCACTAGAGGTTGTTTGTCAGAATTCCTATAGTTAGTCAGCAACTTGAATGTTGCTGGCTAACTGTTCCTTTGCTTCTGGATACACAGTTTTATTCCCCAGGTATGGTTTTTTTTTTTTTTTTCAGTAGCTTGGATAGCTGGCTGAAATAGCAGATCTGCATGTACATGTAGCTTTTAGTATCTAGAAATACATACTTAACATTCATGATTAAGTATAAACAGAAAAAATCAGGGAAAACAATTTTGCATAAATATTTATTTCTGTATATATTGAATATAACATTTCTTTGTTTTCTTCAGAAGAGACCAACCAGAAAACGTCAGTGTATCCAGTTATCTCTGCAACCATATCCCTGTCAGAGCTGGCAGCTTGTTTCCAGCAATCTAATCAAGATGTACACAAGCCTGCTGTGGACAGCGGAGAAGCTGGACTTCCTGAAAACCCTTCTTATTCACTGTCTGATTTCAGCAAGAGAGAAGCAAATGATACAGTGACTGACAGCTTTTTACTGGATCAGTGTAGCACTTCTCTTCCTAAGCATTCGGCCCTTCTAGAAATGCCAGTGGATAAACCCCCCAAATTGTCAGCAGAACCATCCGAACAACAGGTGGCAACTGCTGTTGTCTCAGCAGAAAAAGGGAACAGGAGACGGAGAAAGTTAAGGAAGAAGAAAACTCTGAGGGCAGCCCATGTGCCAGAGAACAGTGATACAGAGCAGGATATAATTGACTCTAAGCCTGTCCGGAAAGTCAAGGGTGGAAAGGTTCCTAAAGGAGATAAAGTTACGACATCCACTCCTCCACGACAGGAGGATGGAGTTACTGCTCACATGGCAAGAAACAAAGATGAGAATGACAGTGATGCTTCTTTGGAACTAGTGGAATTTCCAGCACCCCAGTATGAGGTGGTTGATGTTGGTTCATCAGAGTCTGGAGATGAGAAACCAGACAGTCCCTCAAAGATGCAGTCACGTGGCTCTGTGGATCAAGCAGTCCTACATGTGTCTTGCTCAGGTTATGATGAAGTGACCTCTACCAGTGAGATTGGCACAAATTATAGGGATGATGGGAAAAGAAGGTGAGATTACCGCAGGTCTCTCAAAAGTGAAAGCGTTACACAATAGTCACAAAAGGCCTATCTTCTTTTCTTTAGGTTTTTGTGGGGTTTTTTTAACTTTCTTTTCAGAAAGTCTGGCAACATCAGTAACTTAATTTGGTAGTGAAATGAGAGAAAATGGAAAATGAATCAGCTTTTTTGGTCCGACAAATAAATATGTCTTGTTACCTACTAATTAATATAAGAACAAGGCTGCTCCGTGGAAAGTTTGGTTTTGAGCTTATCTGGTAGAGCCTGTTTTCTACTAAGTGCAGAATCTTGTATTTTGGGTTGTTATGTGCACCAAAATTTTGTCTGCAAATGAACATGCCAACTCTAATCTCACTGCTCTTTATTTCTGTGTTGCAGTATGTCTGAGATGCAGACTTCCATAGGATCACTAAGAGGATCAAAGAACTCATCAGGTATATCTTTTAACCTTTTCTTGTGGTAGTTTGTGTACAGTATCTTGCAAGACTTTGAGATAAGTCTTGATGAAACTGCTTCCAGTGTGAAATTTTGTCCTGAAGATAAAAACCAGTGGGAAAAACTGAAGTAGGAAGTGATGTATACTCACTAGGTCTCACTGAATTGCTGTGTGCCTTGACTCCTGTGCATCCCCGTGTCCTCCCACACAAACACTTCTCTTCCACAATCTCTGTAGAGCTGTAGGACAAACAATATTATAATCCTTTTGCTATTTTTAAAGAACTTTCTGAATTTATCATCATAGAAATGGTCTTTCTGGCATTTTATATTGCCTTTTGCCACTTACAGGCTCCACCAGAGACCCACAGGTGCTAAGCCCATGAAACAGTTCTACTGTTAATACAAACAGCAGCAGTGTGTTTGCTTGTGTTCCCTTAATCAAAGTACATGTGTGTCTCCCCTACAGAAGTGTCTTCAGAGCCAGGTGAAGATGAAGAGCCCACAGAGGGAAGTTTTGAGGGACACCTGGCTGCAGTGAATGCTATTCAGATTTTTGGGAATTTGTTGTATACCTGCTCAGCAGACAAAACTGTTTGTGCCTACAATCTAGTTGTAAGTAAGGTGGTGGGAATATTTTGGTGTGGTGAATGTTTTGAATGGTGGGTGTTATGTTGATTGCAGTCACAAGATTGTAATTCTGTTTTTGTAAAGCCTTACTATGTAATTAAGGAAGCAGCTGCTTTTTCAAGTACCTGATTTTGTTATGCTACTTTTCAAACTTCTCCCCCTCCCCAACCCCTTCTCCCTGTGAAAGGAGTAAAGAAAGGTAGATTGCTGTGTGTGTCCTGCTTTTGTTAGCTGTCCTACCCTACTCAGTCAGGTGCAGATCCTGAGAGGTATAATGGGCTTTTATGTTGACAGACCATCTGCTTTCCTTTTCAGAGCAGGAAGTGTGTGGCCATCTTTGAAGGACATACTTCAAAAGTGAACTGCCTCCTAGTCACTCAGACAAATGGGAAGAATGCTGCACTCTACACTGGCTCAAGCGACCACACTATCAACTGTTACAATATCAAGGTAGTCAAACTGTGTTGGTTAACACACAGCATAATGTGCATTTTTATTTGTTTCTCTGTAAATATAAATGAAAAAGACCTTTAAAACCCATATGAGCTGTAGGTGAAAATTATCATTCACTTCAGGCTTTTTTCCCTGAATTGTTTTCAGTTAATA
Source organism: Loriculus beryllinus (assembly GCA_039877255.1). NCBI lineage: Eukaryota > Metazoa > Chordata > Aves > Psittaciformes > Psittacidae > Loriculus > Loriculus beryllinus. Next base: position 9,331 of record JBCJKH010038318.1, read on the forward strand.
GAAAGCTTTAAATACTTCTTTTTATTGTCAGACTAAAGAGTGCATGGAACAGTTTAAGTTGGAAGATCGAGTGCTCTGTTTACACAGTAGATGGCGGATCCTGTTTGCAGGCCTTGCAAATGGCAGTGTGGTTACTTTCAGCATAAAGGTTAGTATCTTTAAATATTGGCAGTTAAAAGCCTCTTGCAATGTTGTTTCTCTCCTTTTTCTTGAGTAGCAAGTGTATTTGTGTTTAAACTATTTTGGTATAAATGGTCACTGTTGACCCCTTTTGGTCCTTTATTTTGTCAGTGCACAAAGCTGTCCCATCCGGTACCTTTCTCTTAACCACTGTATTGTTGTCATGTTATCCCTTAAGGTACCACCTGGCCTACCAGTCATGTATCATGACAGTTTTCTGACACAGATTATATGTGAATCCGCCTTTCTTGACCATCAAAGTTATTTCCTTGATTTGGAAAGTTAGTTGTTCAGTTGCAACTCTTACTGCTGCTGAAATGATGTGTTACTAAACTGAAATCAGCTGCCGTAACAAGTACTCAGTGGTCTAGTCAATGCCATAGAAAAGTTTTAATTCTTAAATAACACTTTTTTCCTCACCCAACAGAACAACAAGCAGGTTGATACCTTTGAATGCCATGGCCCTAGAGCAGTGAGCTGTCTAGCCACAGCTCAGGAAGGAGCACGCAAGTTGTTGGTGGTGGGCTCCTATGACTGCACCATCAGTGTACGAGACGCGCGGAACGGGCTGCTTCTCAGAACCCTGGAAGGTCACAGCAAGACTATCCTCTGTATGAAGGTAAGTGTCTCTGAAAATACATTTTTGATAATGACAGTTTAAAATGTTATGTTTGGGTTTTTAGTTCCTCATCTAATAGTGAGCAGATTGTGGTAGGAAATAAGGGATTATGATGGTAAAAGCTAAGTATATTGGAAGAGAAATTGTCTCTGGCTGCTTGCCATATCTCACATTTCCTACAAAACTGTTGGGGCTGTGTCTGTAGGAAGCATGTTTATTTCATGTTGTTAAAAGATTCAGGGAACCTTGAAGTGTGAATTTGCCAGTAGAAGGAAAGTTGTGGAAAAGATGAAGCTAGTTTTCAGGTACCCGAAGGCAAACAGCAGAGGAAGCTGGAAAAACTGTAACTAGAGAAGTATTCTCTTTTACTAGAAGAAGAACTAACACTTACAGGTTTCTGACTCCTGAAGTTATAAGCTGGAACAGAAATGCTTTCCTGACTGCTTTGCTGTGACTGCTGTCATGTCATAGATAGGGGATAACTTCCATAAACCGTACAGATATTACAGTGCAGTGGCATAGCCTTTTTACCCTGTGAATTATCCTAGCCCTGCTCACATGGCAGCAGACTGTGGTCCCTTTTTGATCCATGATGAGTCTATTAAGCTTCTTTTCTAGGTTAGTACTTTTCAGGAGCACTTTCTTATGTGACTTATAAGCACACAGCACGTCCAAAATTACTAGGAAACAATGGGCTTTACCATGCACGCACAAAGCTGCATTCTGCATTTGGTTTATTTGGTTGCTAATCTGCTGCTGAGCTGGCACTAAGACTAGCCTATAAGAAGGATGAGTTAGCCTGGTGGGCTGCAAGGTTAACAACTTCTGGTGTCAATTGTGAAATGTCACAGATCATCATTAGGATACCACAGTACATTTTCTGGCTCTTATATAAAGAACTCAGTGCGTGCTTTAGTCTGTTTCTGTATTCTCCACTGATTTTAAGTTTGTCAAATTCAGGAAATACTGCAGGGCAACTTTAAACTGAACAGCGTCTTAATGCTTTACTTGCCCATTTCTGTACCTGTTATAGAAATAATACTTAATTATTTTTTTTGTAAGGTTGTGAATGATCTGGTATTCAGTGGCTCCAGTGATCAGTCTGTACATGCCCACAATATTCATGTAAGTATCATCTATAAAACTGGAATGACTTTTTCTGTTAAGGCAGTGAATTCCTGTGCTATAAGGTCAGTGTTTCCAGATTTTTTGACTGACTGATGGAGCTTCCAGTAAATTAAAGACCTAAGATTTTGTTAATGTGACTGCATTATAGCTGACTAAAGAAGCATGAGAAGGATACATAAACATGGTGAGTCTTACAATACGATATATAGTGTTTTTTATCTGGGGATATTTCTCTTGCAAATATTACTACAAACATGCTGATAATGTAGGAGGGGTTCAGAGGAAAGACATGTGAGATATCCTGGTGGGGGAAGAGTTTTGTTATTACAGGAAAAATTTGAACATAGTGTTCCAAACTAGTTGGTTCAAAAGCTGTTATACTGTCCTGAATGCTTCGTCACTCACTTGCCTCTTTCTTCCTCATTTGCACTGTCTTTCCCCTGTGCTAGCAGAAGCATTCGTGTAGCTACACAATAAGTTAGGTTAAGAAACTTATCAGAGATAAATTTTAGTTGAAAAAATAATAATAAAAAAGTGTATTTCTATGTATTTAGCTAAATTTGCTCACTGATCCTTGTGGCTAAATACTGTTAGTACCACTAGAACTGTACTAGTTGCAGGGTAGGTGGGAACATGCGGCTAATGATGGAAAGAAAAGTAGATAGTTTTCATAGTGACATGCATTTCTATCGTACTGGAATAGCTCTGAGTTAACATGGGCAAGGAAAAGGATAAGTCATATTTGATCATAATCTGAAAGAACCTTCACAGCAAATGAAAGTCTAATAGTGTTTCCATTTTTTTAGTAGTGAACACTGAATCTAGCTACTCTATGTAGGCTAGGTTAAAATGTTTTTAATTGTTAAAAAAACAAAAAACAAACCACAAACAAACCCAAACAACTCCTCAAAACAACAAATAACCTATTTGCTTTTTGCTTTTCCTTGATGCAGACTGGAGAGCTAGTACGGATCTATAAAGGCCATAACCATGCGGTAACGGTTGTAAACATTCTTGGGAAAGTGATGGTGACAGCATGTCTGGATAAATTTGTTCGTGTTTATGAGCTACAGGTAAGAAAAAGATGCTTACGATGCCATGTACCTAATATGCATTAATTATTTTGAAATCAAATAGAGGTAATCTTTATGCTTGCTGATCTCAGGCCCATCCCTCTCTTTCCTGTTACTCAGAATATGTAGTTGTCTCACCAGCCAAAATTTTAAATATTATAACCTTAAACTGTTATTTTTAGAACCTTGGTTATCTTCAGACAATGACAAATCAGAACAGTGGGGAAATGTTAGTTTTGTCTGCTGGCAGATCAAGTGCTTAGTTGGACAAAAAGAGTTAAAGAAGCAATGTAAGCAAAAGCGAACTTCTGTGGTGGCTGGGAACTTTGGAATCCACCAGAGGAGTTTAGTTGCTACCCAGAAAACTGCTCTCAGAGGCATTGTCATTTTCATATCTGTGAAAAATGATTGACTGTCAAGTGATTAAAGTCTGTTTCTGTTTTTTTTTTTTTTTCAAGTCACACGACCGCTTGCAAGTCTATGGAGGCCACACAGATATGATTATGTGTATGACCATCCATAAGAGCATGGTAACTTTCTTCTTTTCAATGGTCTCAAATAGGAGGTTGTAATTTCCACATGCATATACAGGACAGTATAATTTTTTCAGATAATGAAATCAATCTGCTGTCTGACTAAGAAGACCTTCAAAAATGTCAGGCACAAATCAGTTTGCTGTTGCAGCTCTGCATCTATGTAATACAGTTGTTTGAGGAAAAATTACTTCTAGCTTGATGTACTCTTAAAACAATAATCCTGTTTATAGTGATGATTGTAGTGAAGAGTTTAGAAACAGTAAAATATTCCCTCTTCTCAAGCATCAGTCCTGTTTGACTTCTGCTCAGGAGAGTCACATACATGCTGGAGAAGAACTTCACCCACAATCAAACCTCTAGTAACCTTAGGTAGAACCTAAACAAAGGTATGAGGCTGGTTTAGGTGCACAGATTTCTTCATGCATCTGCCCTGCGAGATAGGTTTCAGAAGCACTTCTGGATAAATAACTTGCTTAAAATAGTCATTAAATCCGTTTATTAGTAACATTGTATTTTGAAGTTTTTTTGAACTGTTTTGACACTATAAACAATAGAAGTTATGGAAACATTTCTTATTCATTAGTAAGTTTTTGTAAACAATGAATGCAAATCTCCATTAGATTAGATCCATTTTTAAAATTTAGAAGCCTTGCATGTTGGGATTTTTTTGTTGTTTACCTCATGTACTCTACACTGAAGCCTCCTTCCAAATTTGACTTTTTTCCCCTATTATTCCCAGCTTCCTTATTCATAGCTGTTTCTTTTACAGATCTACACTGGATGCTATGATGGCAGTGTCAGAGCTGTGAGACTTAATCTAATGCAGAATTATCGTTGTTGGGTAATAAATGATACGTTTTTAGCCTTCTTTTGTTACAGTTTTTAGACTAATTTTCTGGGGAAGGTCATTACTCCGTCCTGCATAGCTTGACCTTTATTATAGTTCAGTAATATTTTTAAATGCATATATACTTTTAAAATGTAAGTATGTATCTCTAGTTCTACTTTTCATGGTCTTTAGTATAGGTGTATGCTTTGGGTCAGACTGATAGTAGCATCTTAAATTTTTTTTCTTTCTGGAAACTTTGAAGATAGTGACCTGTAATTGTTTAAAACCAAAAACTTCAGCTGAATGACATAGAAAAGCTGATTTACTCTGCTAAATAAGTTTAATTACATTTCCAATGTCTCTGTTTCAGGTAAGCTTAAATCTTGTAAAGGTTTAGTTCCTGTGTTCCTCCTGCCGTTCTTGCTGATGATCTAGGCTTGGCTAGAGGCAGGAAGAATCTCTGTAAAGGTGCAATTAAAGGAATAGAGACTATTCATTTAAGTAGCGAATGGAAATGAAATAAGAGGATTAAAAATTTCCAAGAGGTGGCATGTGTGTGGACAGTTTTGGTAGAATATGTGAGGCAGCAAGAAGAAAATAATTAGCTAAAATTCTTTTTTCGTAGCTTATTCTGGTGTTTTTTTTCTACCAGTGGCATGGATGCTCACTGATCTTTGGAGTTGTGGACCATCTGAAACAACACTTGCTAACTGACCACACCAACCCAAATTTTCAGACCCTAAAATGTCGTTGGAAGAACTGTGATGCTTTCTTTACTTCCAAGAAAAGTTCCAAGCAGGTATGTGGTTGAATTAACGTGGTTGTATTTGGCAGCAGAAAGTACGTCACCACAGCCATGGGACTTGATCCTATTTCTCTTGAAAAGAATTAAATTTTTCTAGTCTTGATAGGCTTAACTACATATAGCTAGAGTCACACAGGTGAATAGGGTTCAGTTCAACCTGTGACTGATGAGTGCAGCTAAGTATAGTAACTTGAGATATGGTTAATATAAAACAGCTTGATCATAAAATATTATATGGAAGGGGTAAAATTCTGAAATATTTAAAGAAATTCTGATAAATATAAGTTTAAGTTCTTGCAGGAAGATTTTAAGTTGAATAAACATTAGTCTTGAAACAGGTTTTTTTTATTCTCTTAGTTTTTATCCATCACTACCCGCTTTCATTGTTGTGGATGCTGATGCTGTTTGTTTATTGGCATGGGATTGGTTTTGCTAACAATCTTTTAAGTAGTGCATAAATTTCTGAGTAAATGCTGGCGCAGATGGGAGAAAAATGAAGAAGACTTAAGAGCTGGAGGAAGTGATGTGGAAGGGGTTAGGGGTTGGGTTGAAGGAGGGTTGTTACCTAGACTGATAGGCAAAATCCCCATTTTAGTCCTTGGCAATATAAACTACCTTCCTGTTAATGTGTTTCAATACATGCAGTGGAAGGAGGGTTTGGAGAACTCAGAAACAGAGTGGAGTCCTTAATTTCTACTTAAGCACTGGCTTTGGATATGATGTGTTTGTTTGATATGCTTTTATAGTCAGAAAAGAAGATGGTTTTTATTTGCCTAAAATCCTGTGGTACGTGATATACTTTATAGATGTAATCTAATAGCTTGGCACCAATTGTTTTTTTTCAGAAAAAAGAATTTTTTAAAAGCTTTAAGCCAAAAAATGTATCATCCAGCGTGTAACTTTCCCTGACACTTCAAGAATCTTTTGCAAAGCTTTTTTTGATGGTTGCTACTTTTAACTGACTTCTGGTTCTTTCCTAGGATGCTGTAGGACACATTGAAAGACATGCTGAGGATGACAGCAGGGTTGACTCGTGAAGTTGTTCACCTCCCACATTGGGAAGTAATTTTATATGTCAGAATTATTCCAGATACCATCCACTTCTTACTCCAGTCTTTACTCTTTCCTTTCCCATTTGGAATGCAAAAATGGAGTGGGGCTGAAATGCCTTGTTAGGGAGGCTGCAGGTCATAATTGCAGTCTGTAGAAATAAGGCTGGCTGATTAAGACTTGGCCAAATAGAAGATTCTTGTAGTTTTTTAATTCACTGACAGATAAGACTATTCCCTCCTCTTGTCTGCTTTGGGTTTTTGTTGTTTGTTTTTCCTTTTTGTTTTTGTATTTGCTTTTGTTTGGGTTTTTTTTAAGCAGCATAGTCTGAGTGTCTTTGGGAAGACCAGAGGGGTGTTGAGAACTTAGATTACAATAGGTTCTCATGTTTGCAAAATCAGCTTGAAGCCTGTTATGTGTCTCAAACATGTCTGTTTTTATTTTGTATCCATTTTTTTTAGGTTATTTTAACAAAAAAATCTGCAAACCAGAGTATGACAGATTATAACAGTGTAACCTGAATACCCAGTGTACGTTTTTACTTCATAAAAAAGGTATTTTATGGAGAACTGGAATAAATGGGTTTTTTAATGTTAATTGTAACTTATTTTTTTATACCTTGTGTAAAAATTGCTGTAACTGGCATAATATATACAGTGACAAACTGCCCAAAATACTGTACCTCCTTTTGTTTATTTGGAGGAAAACACTTTATTTCTTGAGAGGTATGCCAGTAGCAGGAAGACAGCCAGAACGGTGGCTCTGCTCATGTGGTTTGCAGTCTTAGTCTTTTTAAATATAGGTCCTTATGTACAGGAAAGAAGTGAGTGATGTCAGCTTTTGTTTTAGCTAAATACCAGCATAACCACTGCTACCTTGATACAACACCATAATTGGATTCCTGATTTTATTTGGTATCTTAGTGACTGAACTTTGCAGTTGCATTTCCTCATGGCATAGCAAACTTCAGGGAAATGCAAAGGCACTGCCTGTCTAACTGCATCCACTTAGATTGTGTTTTGTTTCTGTTGTGAACTGGCTTAATTGGCTTGGGCTATATCAAGTTCACAAAACCTCAGCTGGAAAGAATGGAGCAGGATTTTAAAGGATTGAAAAGTCTACAGTTCTCAAGCAGAAGCTGAGGATAACAAATGCATACCACATGGTAAAGTCTTGTTTCTACTAATGCGGAGAAGCCAGTGCAGAGGTGAAGACTCTTTCTACTTGATAGGATTCCTCTGCAGGCGTTCCTTGGGATGGAAAACTTTACCCAGTTAGTTCAGTGAAATGTACTTCTTGCATTTGCGACCCTCTCTCCTGTAATGACACTAATTTAGCAGAGGGCTCTTTTAAACAATGAGGCTAAATGTAGCAATGAGCTTTGTCTTCTCTTTTGCCTAACTTGCTGCTCAGGATAAAAAAGAAGCAAGATCGCCTTAAACTGTAACAGAAAGTAAAAACATCCCAGTGTCAAAACTGAGCTGCTCACAAATTATGCTTTTCAAACAAATTGAACTCACTGTTTTTACTAGGCAACTTTTTGACCACTATTTCGATGCTTGCTATGCCAAAACAGACCACGTAAGTTTTATAGCCTCATTCTTTGCTTATGAAGAAGCCTTTTTAGGCCAAGAAACTGTTTGAGGAAAGTCCATGTGTGTTCCACTGCCATCAAATTAAGGAGCTTCGGGGCCTTCTCTGAAGCACACTATTTTTTTTTGTAGTGGACAAGTATCATTTCTTTCTAATTGCTTGACATTGATTTTTTTTTTTTTTTTCCTGAGAGACAAGAATAAAGTAGGAATGAGGTGCAGGAGTATCCTACTTCAAAGACATAGGAATCTCTGAGATTCCAATGCTTTTGTAGTGATTTGTTTGGGGGTTTCATTAGCTGTTTGTGGCCAGGCAAAATCCCAGATATGTGGCTTAGCCCCCAGGCTGTTTTGAGAGTGGTTTGGTTTTGGGTTTTGGGGTGTGTGTTTGTGCTTTGGGTTTCCTTTTATTATTTTTCTTTCTGTGGTGTGTGGATGAAGCAGTTCAAGAGAGAATCAAGTTCAGGGAAATCTGAGCAGTGTCAGTGTTTTCTGACACAAGCTGGATTGCTCTAAAGTCTTGAGAGTATTGGGTTTTTTTTTTCCATGACCTAAGAGCAGAAGACTGCATAATACTTAAACCATTTCCAACAATACTGACACTCGATAGTAGTTTGGGGGGGGGGTGGTTTGTGAACCTCCCTAAGGGAGCATGTAAAAGCTTGGCATAAATCAATGTGAATGTCTGAAGCTGTCCTTCATGGACCGTGCTTGAAGTGAAGGTGTGGAGGTGTGTGTCCTGAGGACAAGCATTCTGAAATCTAGTGTGTGAGAGTAGATTTTGTTACTTCTTCCTTGTGATTCTCCATGTCCTTTCATCTGTTTTCAGAAACATGTGAAGATCTTTCTCACTAGGTGTTGCAGTGAACAGTTACTACACTGTATTTGCATTCCTGATTGCTTGTTGGGTTTCTCTTTTCTAATTGGTAGAAGCAGACTTCCTTTTTGTGTAGTCTATGATACTTCTTTATCTGCCTTGAAAACAGCCCTTCTGAAAAGTCTGGACTTATGAAATCCAGCTTTAGCAGTGATGCCTTTTGCTGCTTTGTAGGTCATAAGCATCTTAAAGTGGGTAAGAGGCAGGAAAATAGCAGAGCTGCATGAGTGTTTATAGCATTTTGCTTCCTGAATTTAGAACAATTTTTAAAATGGCCCAGGGGGTCAGAGGAAAATGCTGTGCTGCTTTCTCCTGAGGGTATCATTTGCAGTGAAGTTGTTGTACAGCTGTGGAAATCCACAGGCTTCTCTGGAGTTCTGTGGGGAGGTTTCCTATTTGTTCAGCTGGAATTCACTGCAGCTTTTGCTACCAGCCATTCACTTCTTCTGGAGGCAGTTGCAGGAGAGAGATGCCAAACTAATATGCTGGCTTGGTAGCCATTAGCAGCATCCTCTCCAGTCTTGGAACTTAGGGTTTTGACTGATGATACACCTCTAGTTGAAGAGTTCTGCATGAAAAGCCGTACTGCACCTCTGAAGCCTGTTTCGGGACTGTTTTTTGTTTTGAGTTTGGTTTTTCTGCAAGTAAAAAGTTGTGGGTGGAAGAGTGAGTAGAGTGAAGGTTTATTTTGTGGTTAGCTGTGGTTTATCTTATTAGTCAAATACTAAATAAGGAGCTCTGGACTCGCTATATGGCTGACTCCATGTGGCAGACTGTTCTGGGGGGGGACAAGGCACCATTTTCCTCTTAGCAGGATTTACATTGTGTCTATTAAGCTGTGAGCCTCCCCAGCAGACAGAAAGTGTCCAGAGGCATTGCATGATTTTATGAGACAAAGAATGGGCCAGGCACTACTGAAACCAGTTACATCATTCTCTTCAAAAGCTTGAGAACTTGTGTCATAGCATACCAAGCCTTGCCTGAGCTCCAAAAGGAGGGTGTGAGTAGCATAAAATGATCACTTGAAGTTCACATGTTCTTCAAAGCTTAACCTTCCCCAGCCCAACAGACTCGCATGTACTGAGTAAGACAATGGTAGGATTGGTCAATATTTGTTTCTCCTTTCTCCTTCAAATGATAGGGGAAAAATTACAGCGAATTGGCAGTGCAGAACACTCTGTGGCCTATTGCTGCAGCTTCTGTATGTGGAAGGGGACAAAAGGAAAACTTCTCCGTCTATTGGTAGGAAGATGCATTAAATATCCCAGCTTCTGCTTGCCTTGTGTCACTACGTGTGGATTACAGACTTTAACATACTGGCACATGAGCTGCCTTCTGCAAAATAGCAGGAGTTTGGCTGTGCAGTGTGTTTGATGTAGTGCAGTTCTTAGTGCGCATTTCAAACTGTACAACGTGGGTAAAGGATAACTGAAAACTCACAACAAGCTGGAGGTTCCCAGAAACAAAATGTGTTGTTGAGAAAATATTTTTCCCTTCTTTTGAATTAAAACACATGTACAGATGAGTCTTGATTTTCAGGCTTGTAAGATACTATCATTCAAGCAGTTTGAGTTGTCCAGAGTTGCTGAGGATGTGAGGGAGGGTAAGGAAAAGGTTTCAGCTGCTATTTGTAAAATACTTAGTTGTAAAAGAGCGAACTGTGTAGGTATATATTCTTTGATAAACACCTGGCAGCTTCTCAAATTTCATTTTGCTGTAATAGTTGAACGGTCTCTTTGAAGAATGGAAGTGGAATAAAGTCACATGATTGTGTATGTAATAGTTTAAGCTGTGTAGAACATGTGCACAGATTGACCATGGGTTTCTTTTCTCACTTTGGTACAAAGCTGTGAGCAGCTGTGATGAAATTTTACACAGCAAAAGAAGAAAAAAAGAAGATAAAAAATAAAAAAATAAAAGTTCTCTATATTGTTACAGTTTGTCAGTCTGACTCTTCTTTGTTTTGAATAGGATGAGTCACAGCATTCAGTGGAGGTTTACTTTGTTCTGGGCTTTTTTCCTTTTCTAAGAGGGCTGGATGAAATTGGACAGGCCACTTGGAAGCTCCAGCATGGGCAGGAGTGTTGCAAGTTTTTTGCTCTCAGTGTGCCAGAACCTCACACCTCATTGGCAGGTAAATTGGAGGCACCAGCAGGTGCCTTGAAGATGATGTACTCACTCTATTGCTTCGTGGTGCTTACGAAGAGAAGTTCTCTAGAGCTGCTGGTAGTTCACTCACCACAACTTTAAGGACCAATTTTGAGTTGCCAATAGAAAATACCAATTTTGATCTTTGGACTGGTAGATTTTTGTTTTTTCTTTGAACATCCCAGCTAAGCATATCTCTGCCTTTTTCTTTTTTTGCATGGAAAATAATAGCTTAATGGAGATAATGCATGGCTGAACCCAGGGCTCCCAGTATTCCAGTCATCTTAGAAATGTGATTTGGATTAAAACAAAACTTAAAGGATAATAACTCTTCTTTAGATAAACTATAGGATTTTCTTGCTCTTTTGGAGTAAGTTACAGTGCAGGACTTTTTAGTCAAAATGTTTTCTTTTTCTTAGTGACCTTTCAGTTAAATGTGCTACTTACCAGAACAACTTCAAATGGATGTTACAACCTGTTTTTACAGTTTTGCTTTACAGTAGTGGATTGTGTTGTTCCTTTTCCCTACTAGTGAACCAAGTTGAAGGTTCTTCTGACAAAGTCTTGGTCTCTTCACAGCATTTCTTGCCCATTTAATTTTTCCTTCCATTTTTGCATTGATCAGCGACTGGCCAGTTCTGAAGGCCTGTCTTCCTTAAAGCTGATAACCTATGGAGCCTTTCAATTATTTTCTTTAATGATTTCAAGGATGAAGCTGGCAAGTGGTTGAGATATTAAGCTGATTTCACGCTGGACATAAAACTCCAAAAGCTGCTGTATATTCAGGAGAATGATGGAAGAGTGCTCAGTGTTTTGTCCTCTTGTCTTCTTTCAAACCAAAACAACCACCCTGAAAATTAGGCCAAAATCCAGCTGATTTTATTTTTGGGTCAATTAAACTGACTGTACTTACATGTTCTAATAATCTTCCCAAAGTGGTCATGCTTACATAGTATCTGATTCCTTTTACCATAAAGAAATACATAATGCTGCTGGGGAAATAGGATTTTGAGGGAATAAAGCGGATGTGTGTCTGTATAGATGCATAAATTTGCATCTATAAGCGTTTGTCTTGGATGTCTATCAACTTCCATAATGTCACAGAGACTGCAGTTACAATAAAAACCATTTAAAATCTACTATGAGGTACTAATAATGAGAGTAAAGTGCCCAGTCCTGGTACGTTCACAGAGGCAGTAGAGCAAGCTGTACCTGGATAGTACAGTCCCTTCCACGTTTCTAGCGTGGCAGAGAACCAACCTGTGCAGCCACATCTGTAACAACCAACATCAGTGCTTGGGATTCATAATATTAATAATGTAATCTTGCATAATCACATGTGAATTGTTCATTCACCATTATAAAGATGCTGACATGGTAGTATCAAAAGCAGGACCAAGAGTTAATGACTGATTACAAGGTGCCAGTAAATACCCCTGACTTCCACAATTCATCTACAGTCCCAGTTTTGCCTGATTTGAGGGAAGACTTCCAGTTGTCAGCATAAGCAGAGTAAGGATGCATGCTCCATGACTTTACCATGCAGAAAAAGCTTGATTGTCATCAATCAATCAAAAGTCATCAGTAAACTAATTCTCATTGCCCAAAGGAAAATGTCGGGAAGTTCTAGAAGTAGTTACAGAATATGTGCGGTGGTCTGCCTACTGGAGTGTGGTTGTCCCTTTTTCCAGGGCTTTTTTCCATGCGCTGTTTATCTCAACAAGTGAAGCACATGATGTAGGAAATGCTGTTGTTCGTACGTGGGGATGAATGGATCAAGTTACTCAAAATAGATGTCTTGAGTGTGATCTTGAAGATGGCCTCTGGCTCCAGTCTTACGCATACATCGTGAGCTGCAGCCACTGAAAAGGAGAGTTGGAATTAAAGATAGAAGACATGCTGGCATCCACCAAGAAATTTTGGAAGGCAGCTGCTTGCTGACACTTAGTATGAAGCACAGTAGCAGTGGGGGAGTTTCTCTTAGGCTTCTTGCTCCTATTTCTCTTTCCCTTGGAAAACTGGAAGGTTTTTTTATGATCTCCCTAGCAGAAGAAGTGCTTTTAAGTTTAAACTTCCTAAGTCATCTTAATTAGATTTTAAAAGTCAAGAACTATGTTAAACCCCATTATGAGTTAGTGCCATATCAGTAATGTTTGGTTTAAATTGCCTCATAAAATAAAAAGATCTGAGAAGTTTCTTGAAGCACTTTAAAGGTGATATGAAGAGCCATGCCCGTCAGCACCAACTGGAGTCTGCCGTTGCTGGCACATCATGGATGTTTTCCATGTAAAATTGGTAGCAAAATTTTGGGGAGGTTTTGTAACCTCTTACCAATTGGATGGTAATTTCAGACCAACTCTCATAAGCTGAATAATATTAAAATTTAGTATTGTGACACTGTGTTAGAAATACTGGTATAGAGCAGTTTACCTCCAGGACATTGAGCTTAATGATGCCATCTCCATCTTTATCAAAGGCGTGGAATGCTCCTAAAGCAAGGAAGCAAAAATATATGGAGTAGATTAAATAACTGTGCATAAACATGATCCCAGATAGCAAATCAAATTGTGCTAGTGTTGTGCAAACCTGGACAGATATTTACTTAGCTAATACAAGGAGAGACACAGTGGTTTCTTTTGTGTGTGAATGAGATGCGTGTCCTATCCAAATTCCCTAAGCACGTATCTTTAACTATTAATAAGTTGGACGAAGCCTTGTGTGGCATGGTTTAGTGTGAGGTGTCTCTGTCCATGGCAGGGGGTTGGAACTAGATTATATTAAGGTCCTTTCCAACCCTAACTATTCTATGATTCTATATCCCGGCAGCAGTGCTCTGAACAAGCTTTGCTTTGAGTGCAACTGTGTTCTGGGGGTGAAGAGGGGAGGCAGCGTGGTCAGACTGGGGCAGCCACTCACTGAACATGGCATCCAGGCGCACGAAGCAGCAGATGAAGCTGTCAAAGTCGATGTTCATGTTCTTGTCGGCGTAGCGCATGGTGATGATATCGTAGAGCTGGTTGTTCAGCCGAAACCCTGCAGAGGAACAGGGACAGGGTGCAGCTGGGACAGGGGAAGCACTGGGGCCTGTCAGGCCTCTACAGTTTTTTGGCCTAAGGCAGGTCCCATGCTCAGGCTGTATCCGCTCCATAAAATGAAGTACAGTTATAAGGAGCTTCCCTGTGTCCAGCTGCTCTCTTAAAACAGGAGAACACTCGGAAATTACAATCTGGGAGGGCTGATAACACATGAGTTATCTCATGCTGTGAATATGAAGAGGAGAGGCCTACACCAAAGACCTTAGCTGGGCTGGTAAGAGCAAAGCTACAAAAACTGCTGACAGAAATACAGGAGGAAGTTGCTATGAAAACATAAATTACACAATAGTCAAATAATAGATGAGGAGGTAGCTCTTGTAACTGAGCCATGGCATTGCTGCAGCTTCATAAGGGTCTGTCATGATTTGGGTACTGCTGGGTGTTGGCTGTATGCAAGATCATGCATACCCTACAGGCTGTAAGACTGAGAAATTGCAGTTGTAAAATGTGTGTTAAAGCCAGTGCAGGAGGTATTTAAATTTCTTTTTTTGACATTGACAACTTTCCTGGAGAGAATGGAAACCTGGAAAATGAAAATGACCTGAATTTCTCCTGTGTTCACAACCATGTGTAATTCTGTTGTTAGCAGAGGATCAAATCACTCATGTTTTGTAAAGTACAAGATAGCTGTTTGTTTCTGTGCCTTGATGAACTGGTACCTGATGTACCAAATTAGTACTGAAGATAAAATGTCACTGAATCATTGCATCTAGGTTTATAGTAATACTACTGATATTACAAACAAAAGGCTTCTCCAGCTGTTGGGCACCGGGGGAAGTACCTGCATCATTCACTGCGTTGCGCATCTCGTAGCTGTTAATGGTTCCTGAGTGATCCGTGTCATAACGCTTGAAAATTTTCTGGAAGAAGGAAAAGCAATAAATACACAACAGAAAAAAGCTTGTACTTCAAGTACAACAGGAAAACTTCAACATCATATTGAGTGTATCCACTGACTGGATATGGGATGTGTGCTGTGGGCCGTTTGCCTTACACTGCTGCAGCTGGGCAGCCTTGGTTTACAGCTCAGAGCTCCTCTCAGTGAGAAAGCAAAATACCTTAGATCCATGCTGTGGGAAGCAAAAAGCTCTCCCCTAGAGATTCTCCTTGTTTGACTTGAATTTAGTCTGCTAATACTCTCTCTTGATTGTCCTAATTAAGCTGTCTGTGAGGCCTGATTCTAGTTCCCATCATCCTCTATCTCCAATTTGTATGCCTCCAAGCTAGTCTCATGAGGGTAGTTCTTAAATGAGTACTGGAGCTTCAAGCTATTTGCTTAGATTGTGAGTAGAATGAGAAGAGACTTTTCTTTTTAGAAGCAATTTTTCCTTTTTATTGCAGCTTTTTAAGCTTTTTGCTGTAATATACGTAGGGAGTTCTGTTTTTCCTACACAACTTTTTACGCTGTAGAAGCTGTGAAGAACAGCACTGAGGATCCCAACAATACCTGCCAGCTTTTAATCTTGTCCCAGAGATGTCGAAATTCATCGAAGTTTATCCTTCCTGAGCCATCTGTCTGCGATGCAAACACTCAGGTAAAAAAACCTCACAATGTTTTAAAGAGAAAATGAATTAAATTTGTAACTACTGGTGAAGGGATGGATGTGGCACTGAGTTCAGGATCTCGTTAGCATCCAGATCTGGCTGAGCTGTGCAGTAAAATATTTGCTTTGGTTATTGTGTGTATTATTTGTTTCAGGAGTGTGAAGTGCTGTTTGTGTATCAGCAAACATCTGGTACAGGAACGAGGCCTTCTGATGCTCTTACAAAGGGCATGAGTAGAATGTTTTAGTGGGCTCTTTCCAAATAATACCTCCAAATCTGAAGCTTACCTGATGTTTTTTCAGACAACTGAAGTTTATCCTAGAGTGAAGCTCTTTCTGCCTTGCTTAAAATGAATTGGGAACTAAGCAAAATGTTGACTAAAGCCACTTAAAAAATGTGTTTAGGTTCCAACCATTATGGCTCTGGATTGTAGTTACAGTTTTGCTCTGGTTATGTTTGAATGCACTTTTGTTCTTTCAAAATTATGTATTATGTTAAATAGAAAAACTGAGTGATGCTGTAGTAGAGGTAACCCCATGTGGCATTTTGTTGTGTGTTTTATTATACTTGCTTTCAGACAATTTCTGGATGCCTTGCATGCTAAGCATACAGTGGAATGTACAATACATTATAAACTTAAAGGTAAGAGAAATACAGTGAGTTTGTTGGCAAGAAATATGTTGATTTAGTTAAAAAAAAAAAAATCTTTAAAAATTATGCTTGAGTACTTGAGTTGTCCAGTCCCTGATATCCAAGGAAGGGTATCATATAGACTAACTGATTCTGTAGTTTTCTGGTTTGGGATTGTTTCATCTGCCAACTACACTCATATTGAGATGACTGGAGTTGAGATGTGTCAAAGAGGAATGCTGTGTGGTCTCACTACAGACTATAATGTATTATTCTGCTTCCCTGGTTTACTAAATTGTATGTACGTGCGTGTAGTGGTGGAAAATAGAACCAAACTGGACTA
>JBCJKH010038323.1:0-12533 GCA_039877255.1 Loriculus beryllinus
CCAGTTTAACCTTGCTTGCAAGCGTTAGATCCAGGAAAGAGTATCCCCTGATCACTTATGTCACAAGGTCATCATCAGTGCACTCCAGAAAAGTTCCAGATTGTGTCCTGCTGTGTTGCCCCTCCGGCACATACCAAGGTGATTAAAGCCCCCCATGAAAATGAGACTTCTTCCAGCTGTCTGGGGAAGACCTCATCTATTTCTTCTTCCTGATCAGGTAGTCTCTTGAAGATGCACTCAGGAACATGCCCATATTGGTCTGCCCACTAAGCCTAATCCATAAACTCTCAGGTTGTTCATTATCCATCCCAAAGCAAAGATCCATGCATTCTGTCTACATTCTCACATGAACTGCACTCTGCCTCCTCTCCACCTCAGTTTGCTCTTCCTAAAGAGCCTGCAATCCACTGCAAATACTCTAGTCACATAAGGTGTCCCACAATACACCCATGATCCCAATGAGATTGGAACTCTGGAACTGTATGTACATCTTTAATTCCTCCTGTTTCCTCTCCATGCTGCATAGACTTCAGAAAGGCACTCTGCTGTGCTTATTTCCAAGAAAAGCCATGAAGTCTTTCCCATAATGCTCTACTGTAGCCATTTCCTTGTTTCCGTGCATGCATTTAAAGTGGGATCTTTTCAGTCATTTCCTTTTTTCATAATGTCTCAAACGTCCACATCACCCTGAATGCTTTGCTCACCAACCTGATCCACCACTACTTGATTATGGGCTGTCATCTCTGTTCCCCAACATTACTACTGTAGAGCTTCTGCTTTTTGTTATTAGTACAAGTATTGGTACTTGTACTCTATACAAAAGTAGAGGGACAAAGACCCCTACATTTTCCTTCATAAGTGTGGATTTTTTTTTTCTCTTTTCACATCTACATGAATTCATGCTGCTAAATATGTACCTTTTACATTAGATTTCATATTTTTAGAAAAGGTACACTTACTTTCTTATTTGGCATGAGGACTTTTTTACTGCTTGGCCATCTCTATGTCTCTGAATCTTCATTTTCAACTGTGCCAGAGACCATAATACATCTTCTTTTTTTTTTTTTAATCTTTAAAAAATAGTTTTGCCCTTGTCAGAATTTTGCTTTTCTGTTCTATTATATTTATTCCTCAGTCTTTTTAGTGCTTTCACTCCAGAGATACAAGAATTTTTGCCCTTTCACGGTTCCAGAAATACAGCCTTGTCAACTGAAGAAGGGCTTGAAGAGAAAGCCCACTGTAGTAACTTAAGTGCCTAGAGAATTCCCTTCTCAAACGAAATACATAAGTCAAAAAGTGCAGAGAAGGACTTCATGCGTAGAACTGCTTCTTTAAGAGGAGACCTACATAAAGCTAGGACAGTTAATCCACCTCTACAGTTGCCATGGTATGAACTAACTCATTTAAAATGTTTACATTTAAAATGTAAACAAACTCTGAGGTTATCAGAGCTTCTATGGGCTTTTTTTCATATTAAATATTATAAAAATATGTTAAATAAATCCAAGGACAAGATAGTGGTTTTCTTTAGTTCTACAAGATTGAGGCTGACAATCCAATGGTTTTTTTTCTTCAAATGGTTAGTACTTACACACAGAATGTGCTTAGTTTCTATCTATTCTGCAGCCCAAGGATATGAAGTTGTGAAGTCTGCAGTATCTCCTCTAAAGATTGAACTAGCTCTGTCTCCTTAATATTCTGCTTCAGTGCTTCTATAGTCTGTTGCTATAACCAGTGCTACGTGTTTGTAATAAAAAGGAGTCAAATGAAAAGGAATTTGAGGTTGGTGCTTGTAAATGATTAAGTAATTCTCACCTGTAATATTTTCTGGCTACACTGAAAAGAAGGCTATTTTGTCACTGGCGTCAACAGAGAGCTTCAATCATGTTACCTTTTGTAATGTCATCACTAGATTGATAAGCTTACTTATGGGGCTTTATGCACGTATTCATTCTCTAGTGGAACAACAGGTTTCAGACATGGCAGATAAAAAGGTCAAAAAAAAACCCAAACCCAAAATGACACCATCCCCCCATCAAAAACCCACCCCAAGTCTGTCCTACTTTTTTATCTCCTACAACAGCCACATAAATACAGTCAGTGACTACAAACCAGCCCAGAAAAAAGATTGCTCTGTCCTGCTTCAGAAAAGGTCACAGTAATTTTTTTCTGGTTCTTTGCAACATATGCTTTGTGGTTTTGAAAGATTTTGGTTTCAATCAAAGCTGAATTTGTTCCTTTGCTTAGGAATATTGATACTGTTTTCTGTTTCTGCTTAAGGTTCACTTTGATTAATTTCATAATGTAATGAGGAGGAAAGAACTTAGTGGGTATGAGTTCAGTATGCCTAAACAAAATAACAAACCAGTATGTTTATGACATTACACAACTTTTAAATTGTTAACTACTTGTTGCTGGTATCCTTTCATGCTCCCTATTCACTAATAACTGGCTTCAGGAATGAGAGTAGCAAAAGAATAAGAAACAATATCTGTAATAAACATTACTACTTTATCTCTGCTCTCATTTAAATAATTTCTTTTTCTCTGTGTAATTTATGCCTCCATCCAGAATTTCCTGCTGCAAAATAAAACGATATTGACTTCTTGATTTGAGCATACAACAGTTATTTTAAATAGGAAAATATTAAAAAAAATAAAACTGAGGTAACAGGGCCATTGTGAGCAAGGTCTGGATGTCAGGGAACAGATTGCTCAAAGAAGTGGTAAATGCTCCATCTCTGGCAGTGTTCAAGGGCAGCTTGGACAGAGCCTCAGGTGACGTAGTCTAGTGTGAGGTGTCCCTGACCATGACAGGGAGGCTGGAACTTGATGATCTTAAGGTCCTTTCCAACTCTAACCATTACATGATTCTATGACTCTGTTTTGTGCATTAGTGGTGATTGTGTGGATCATTATAGGGTCATGGTCACATCAAACATGACTTAAAAAGGGAAAATAAAAGTAGTTATGCCTTCAAATGCCTGACCAATGCCAACAGTGACTTTTCCAGATTTTGACACATTCCTTCAAAAAAATTTGTCTGTGAAAGGGCACAGTGTCACTTAACAGGAACTGATTCTTAGTCCTACTCACTTTCCTTATTGTACAGATTAGATATTCATGTTGAGTACTGCACTGAATTCAACAATCCCCTATTCAGTTTCTCTGTGTTAAACAATTTTCTTAGCCTAGTGGGGATAAAGTAACACATTTTCTGATGCCTGTGTATTCTCTACAAAATTTTGTTTGTATCCAGTATTTTCTCAGGTTTGCATTGGTTTCCTGTAACTGTTGACTCTTTGAAGTTAAATTAGGGAAATCCTCCATTGTTCTGACAGACTGCTTCTTAGGATTGCTCCTTACTGGAGTGCCCATTACTGGGGTAATCTATATTTACAAACTTTTCAGCCATCTATTCTTAGGCAGAACCTTCACTATAAAGTGAATTTTGCAGGAAGGCTGAACCACATTTGAAAGAGGGATTGTGAAACTGTAATAGACATAGGATGCTAACAGGATTAATGAAAACAAATATTTGAAGTGTATCTGTCTTCTTAGCAGTTGCTCTGCCATTGCTGTGTGAATGACTACGCTGAATTGTGCTTCTAACATGTTGTCACAGACTGAGTTTATTATAACCAGGGCTAAGATTGAAGCATCTCTATGTGAGCTATGTGAAAAGGTATTCCAACTATATCCTCAACAGTTAGTTTCACTCACGAGTTGAAGGAAATAACAATTATCTGGGTAGACTGGGACCAATGCAGATGTGGAATGCATGAGTAGTAGGGTATAATTTATGATCAAGTAAAGATTAAAGGGTCAATCTCTCTTGATTTTTTAACTGTTTTTATTTGTGAGCCAGCTCTGTCCTTCATATTGGCTATGAGCAGCACTATCACTTGTTCTGAGATGAATGATAGGAACAGAGACAAGGAAGGAAAGCATAAAGCACGAATCTACCAAATTCAGTCTAGCAGCTGTCAAGGGGCAATAGGAATGCGCACTATTGCTGTTTTCATGCAGGCATATTATGATTATCAGGTTCACCACACACTTAACTGACTGAAAGCAATCACAGCCATCATTTTGTCTCTTGGCCAGCAGTATTGGACCAGAAACTCCAACAGCAGAGTCTCTTGTCAGATCAGGCTATCTATTTTGGCCCTTGTGAACAGTTCTCCACTTTACCACTGTAGTGGGGAAATAAGATGCCTGCAGCTGTATGTAAAGTTCTTTTGTAGTGAGAGCCACAGGTACCCTGAGTCTGCAGTCCAGCTTGGGGGCATAATGCTGTGTGTTCTAAGGGAAGTGTCTCAAGGCACATGCTGATCTAGACTGCCTGAAACTACAGTGGAAGATGCTCACTAGACTTGACATTCTTTACAGATGCACACTCCCTTGATTTCCAATGTTACTCTCAGACTCCAAGCCAGAGGAGGCGATCAGGGAGTTTGGTCTCAAGAATGCCTATGAAGGTGACTGTAAAGAGCCTAAGCCAATGAGCCTTAAGCATTCTAGTACTAAAACTGGATTCATACTTTTTTGTTTTTCAATTTCTAACAAGAAAAAAACCTGATGAGTAACATTAAATATTGTAGAACACAGCTTACCTAGAAAACTTCAAATCAATCTTTCACCAAATTGCTTTTATAATAAATGGTTCTGTATATTAATGGGTGAAAGATGACTTCAATTAAATGTATTTTTAAATCTGATGTCTCTGAAAGATGTGTGCAACTCTAAGGGTTAAATGTTTATTTTACACCAAACATTTTTTTTTTTTTGTCCTTTGAGTTTTCAAATTACTCACATTTATTTGAACATGAAAAGTAATTTTCTTTTCCTTTTCCAGTTTTGCTGTTGAATTTCCTGGCATTAACTATTAGTCAAAGTTATCCATTGGCTTTGAATTTTGTACAGAAATAACATGATAAAGAAAACAAAGGCTGTCCTTTTCTGCTAAACTGTTAATCTTTTACTTCAAACCACTAAACTCTCATAGAACAAAAAACACAAGTCGGACCTTAAATGTATTAATATATTATTACTGCCTTTATCTTAACCCCTTTTGTTCTTAATGAGAATTCATCTTTTCAAATATGGTAGGCTGTGCACAATCTGGGAAGAATGAAAGGTAAGGTGGGAGATTTTTTTAATAATATTCATGTGTTTTAAGAAATACCATTAAGAAAAAAAAATAGGAATTTTGTAATTTAATACACACAACCTTCAGTAAGACTCAGTTTTTGAATAAATAAGCTTTGATTTATATCCTTGATGAGTTATACTCTATTGAAGAGGAGGTCCATACTTACGATGAGTTTTCAATGTTCTTTTAAAGCACTTCTAGTTTAGTTTCTTAGGGGGCTATCTAACTTATATTTGCCTTGTTTATAGAGGTTTGCACATACATCAGTAGAAATTAGTCAAATCTCTGTGTGAGTACTATCTGTGGGAAATCCTTTTCTGCTTTAAAGAAACAACTGAGTGGAGATAGCATGGCCTGTAATTTTTCATGGAGGAAGAAAAAGCAGAATAGTGTGTGTTTTTAAAAAATATCACAAAAATTTAGCATGATTTCGGTAATTGATTCAAAAGCACAGAACTTGTCAGGTTCTTGCTCTTCAAGAATAACATCTTGTTTCTGTATAAACTCAAAGCCTGACTTCATTCTGCTGGTTATAAGAACCTAACCATGTTGCTGAGATTAACATAAGCTTGTATAACTGGAGAAAATCCTGACCTACAAGTGTAAAGCCATCTAAAATGTGAATTGTCTTCCAGAAATGCCTGTCTCTTTTTATTTGTTGTATCAGTAATGTACAAAGAGGTTACCAGGAACCCTGACATGTTAAGTTTCTAAAACTGAAAGGTGTGAATTAACATAATTTTGTATTGATATTTTTTATATAATAATATGCTATACATATATTACATGTAAGGTTTATCATATTAGCTTTGTGAAAGCTGAAGACAGTACTTCAGCCAACATTATTAGATATGTAATAGAATCATAGAATCATCAAATCATAGGATAGTTAGGGTTGGAAAGGACCATAAGATCATCTAGTTCCAACCCCGCTGCCATGGGCAGGGACACCTCACACTAAACCATAATATTTAATAGAGTATTGCAATACTTCTCTGCCTTTTACTTTCATTTCAGGATACTCTTGCTGTTCTGTTTGGAGCTGACACTGATATCCCTTATCCATGTCCATTCTTTTATTCATAAATAGCCCAGGATTTTTGATAATCAGGCCTTTTGTTTGATCATTCATTCCACAAAGCACTGGGAGTGATTACTTTGATGGGAATAAGAATTGTTTCTGTGCCTGATCAACTATTTCATCAGTCATGAGAAATAGCACTTATTATATCACAAGTATAGAAAGAATGAGCTGAGAGTAGAAGCCTTGACTTGTTCTGTTTCATTTTCTTGTCCCGAGAGGAAAGTAACTGTGTGTAGTGTGAAAAATCAAAGTGATACGTACTGTATCACAAATATTTGCCAGGTACATCATTTCTTTGGACAATTCAGAGTGAGTTCAAATTATTTGTAACTACTCCGTGCTTCTGCTCCTGAAAATGCCTTGAATTTCTTAATTTTAATCAAGAAATTGTCTGAAGATATATTTTTCTACATACACACACAGAGACATGCTTCTTTTACTGAACAAAAAAAATGGAGAAAATAATAATTTAAAAAAAGTTAAAAATAAGAGCAATGTTAAGAAATACTTCTGATTCAAGCAGTCAGTTTCCTTCTCTCTCTCTCTGGCTGTATACTAATGAACATCTACAGAGAATAAGATCCTGACTTTTAGAATATATAATAAAGCTCTCCAACAAGCACAAAATTGAAAATCCATCCAAAAAACTCTCATCACAAAGATGTTGAACTTTAATGTCCAAGACTACATTCAATACCTATGAAAATTGCCCATTTATAGAAAATGCATTTAAATTGGCTTTGTCCAGGCCGAATTCAGGGAAATGGTATCTGAAGGAGCATAATTATGTTAAAATGTTTCAAGAAGGATGACAGTCTTTCATGTAGCCTAATCAGTACCTTGGCTGTATCTATGGGCACAGAATGGTCAGGAGCAATTTACTGAACTGCTAGTTCTCAATTATCATCATCTTTGACTTGCTTCCTAAGTACATGCAGTGTTCCAGGGTCAGTGCTTATGCCATCTGAATTCCTGTGTGACTAACCATTCTTGAGGACATTCAGACACAAACTTTATTGTCTTTTTACCTCCTTTTATACAATTCTGCATTTTAATAGTTAAGCAATAGCAGAAAATCTTCCCACAGAATGATCTGATACAACCTTCTTCACTGTGGTTTTAAATTGCTAGATTATTCAATTCCATACTTTTCATTTGTGGTCTGAAGTTAGGTCAAAAGAAATACTAAGTTTTTCAGTTGCCTTACAGGTATATGATTATTTTCTTAATTGTATTTTTTGGCAAATCCAATCTAGAAAATAACTAACTCAGTATTATGCAAGTTGCAGACCTGAACTGAACTATCAGGCTTTGTAGATATGTGCTATACGGTGTACTTTATTTATTTTTTAGGGCTCTAACTGATGTTCTTCCACATCTTCAATATTTTACATTTTCCAGAATATTTTATATAGTTTCTTGTCCAGTTAGGTGATGCTTCTCTGATAACCTGTTTTTACTTCCATAAAATACAATTTCAATAAGGCAATATTATCCCTTTTCAAAGAGAATTTTAGTCAAGCAGATACTCTACACAAGATATCTATTTTTTTAAGAGTTGAATAGGTAAAAGAATAATGTTCTGCTACACATTTTTTTTCCGAGCATCATATGTCTTTTACCAGTGTGAACCATTTACAGCTGTCAATGTCTCTTATTTCCATATTTCCATTTCATATTATTCAGTTTCATGTAAACTGTAAATTCAATTTTCTCATTTCACCCGTCAAGTTCTTGACATTTTAGTGTACAAATACTTCTGCTGCTTTCCCTAGATCACACTCAGTCTACTATATAAGATTAGACTTAATCAGAAACACCTGATAACTGTTTTGGTCAATATGAATATGATTTCTGTTCTTAGCATCCTTCTTTCTTATCTATTAGTATTGGGCTGGCTGTTACTATAGTTTTGTTTACTGCCCTCTACATATTAAAAATTCATAGGAAAAATTTCAGTCTCTTTCTCAGTCTTCTCCTTGATTCTTTTGCTTTCTAGCTGCTCTTCTCAGCTGCCCCAGGTTCAAACCCCAAAGAGATAAAATGCCAAACTGTTCTCAGAGAGTACATCTATTAGGTTTCTGTCTCAATAGAGATGTGCATGCAATTTAAATAACACCTGTCTTGAATGCATCTGTTGATTTCATTATCTTGTTTGCTTTGCTTTCTTTCCTGAAGGATCGAATGAATGCAACTGAAAACCATCTGAGCTGCCATTTTGCTGAGGTGTTCAGTTGTGCTTCATCCTCTGCACTGGGGAAATCTCAAGTGCCATTTGTTGTGGTTTGGAGAAAGATTAGTGAATTTTTATTTTCACTTCTCAGAATCCTTTCCCACCTAAGTTTAGTGGCTCGTATCTTTGCTTCTGCTACGCAGCACAATCTGTAGTCTCTAGCTCCTCTGTAATAAAAGGTGGTTTATTCTCATTAGCAAAGAACACTGAGTCACACAGTCTCCTCTTGGTTTTGGTATTACTCCAGTTATCTACTGTTTTCCCATCTTCAAATTTCAAGTCATATCTCTAAATAAGTTAATGAAATTGTCAAGACAAATATTTTCAAGAAAACCTAATATTATTCTGATAAGCTGCAGTTAATCAAATGTGAGAGCTAGGTGTAAAAGAAGATTATAAATATATACTATATTCCACTCTGATAAACCATACAACTGTTTACAAGATTGCAATAAAGCAAGATATTTCTGCAGTAAAAAAAATGAAAGTGTATTTTTTCCCAGCATTCTTAATCAGAAAAAAAAAGTTATACTACCATACCAAGCCTAAATATGGAAGACATTTATGTTTAATGACTGTATATCTCACATTTTTAATTCAGGTTCGTGTAGAAAAATTATAAAGAAGAAGCAATATTGCACTGCTGT
This sequence comes from Loriculus beryllinus, assembly GCA_039877255.1. Taxonomy (NCBI): domain Eukaryota; kingdom Metazoa; phylum Chordata; class Aves; order Psittaciformes; family Psittacidae; genus Loriculus; species Loriculus beryllinus. Next base: position 9,119 of record JBCJKH010038323.1, read on the forward strand.
CATAGAGTGTATGTGTATTTGAGCATATGCTAAATCTGTTGGAGTTAAGAGAATTCTTTCAGAAGGTGTAATTTATTCTGTATTTTTCACAAAGTTACTCCCTCTTCACTGTGGGATACATTCTTAAGGAAATCTTGATCTGCATAGCAGGTGACTGCTTCTCTGTGGAATATGCAGCAGTGTATCAAAGAGTGAGATTTTTCCCTAGTCAGGTGCTGTTTCTCTAATGATAGGAGATTATATGGCCTGTTAGTCAGCTGAAGGGTCTGTTAGATAACGAAAGACACATTTAATACTTGCTGGATTTTACTTGTATGATATTAGTTTATTTGCTGTGTACAGAATTCTAATATTTATAATGTATACAGTACTCTAAATCTGTACTGACAGGTAACTGGATATAGGGGGAAGGAAAAATTTTATCTATATCAGACTGTAGCATGACCTGGTCTGTGAGTGATAGAAAAGAACATGGTGATTTGACCCTCCCTTTTCATGTGTCCTCCCAAAAAAGGTGATTTAACCTAAATGCATTTATCAGAAACTTAAACACGAAGATTCAAGGACTTAAGTAAAAACAGAATTTGGCCTTTAAAATATGGTTAGCATGAATACTCTGGCATTTGGGGAAATGTTTTATCAGCATGTTGATGTTCTTAGTTCTTATGTGAAGTAGCTTATAAAGCTGAAATACTAAGTTAGCATCTTTGAGGATTTCCCTTTCATGTTCCGGGATTGTAATTCTTGCATTCACTAGTTACACCTTGGAAATTCTAATCTAGCTACTCCAAACTGTACAGTGGGACTCAAAACCAACTGAAGACTGATGAGCTTGTCTCAATACCACATGCAGCTGAATGACTACATGGGACTTTGCTATAAGGTCATAAATTACATAAACAATATACCTATGTGTTTTAATCTTAAGTGTTTTTTTCAAATGCGCCATGAATTAAAGATTGATTTTGAACTGAAGAATACAAAATAGGAAACTTCTTCCTCTTTATGCACAAAGTTTGCTTTCAGTATGAAGGAATCAAAAGCACTTTGGCTGAAAAGCCACAGGGAACTGATCCATCCTCTGATTTGGGCAACAGGGAGAGCAAACTGGTGTGAGAGGTATAAAGGAACTCTGGGGCTGCATATAAGTCACTGAAAACTTCTGCTGAGGTACAACCCACACACAGTGCCTGTGAATACAAGGTTTTGACCAACAGAGGAATTAAGGTCTGATATTCCTCACAGTGATATTCCTCACAGTGGGATGTCTGTAAAGATGAACTCTAGTATACTGAAAAAATGATTGAACAGAATTTTACATTTCTTTCCTGCCTTTTCAGTCTAAGAAAAATTTGCTACAGTAAGGTAATAAAAAACAAACAAAAAAAAAAAAACCAAAAAAACTTTTTTTAGTTTTGTAATTTCTTCTTATTGATGAGTTTATAAATAGAATTAATGCATAGGAATAATTTTTAGGGATTATCAAGCTATTGTAGCAATAAAATTATATTACATATATGTTTATCAGCAATGGTATAGCAGGGTTTTAAGTTAGTATATTAATATAGGAATAGAGCTCAAATAAATTGCTAAAAAATTGAGAAAAACATTTAAAATTATATTCAAGTTATTAAATTATTTAACAAACACAAATGTGCAGTTACAAAGCTCAGGTGTACTTTCTCAGATTTAAGGTTTTTCGTACAGAAAACTAATTCTTCTCCATACACAGCAGCTTGATGCTCTTTATCCGTGGGCACAAGTACGGTGAGAAGCCAAGAGAGAGAGAAACGGGTTATTAAAACAACCACGGAAAAAGAGGAAGGGGGGACAGACTAGGTTCCTTACTGACTTTGATTGCTGTGCTTTATTGATTTCTTTGATCTCAAAACTTTCTGAATGTGATAGTTTCAAGATGCTGAATACGCTTGAGACAGGATAATAAGGGCTAGACTTGAGACTATTCATCATCTTGATTTTTTTATTGTGCTACTGTCTCAGGTGTACTCAAATCCTTAGTGTACAAAGTGTGACAAATACTAAGGCATGGAAAAATTTGTAAGATGATCAAATCTAACAGGTTCCACAAGTCTTCAGTAGCAGGTGAAGGAAGAGAAATTTGGGTAGCACCTTGTTCTATTCTTGCAAGGAACACTGAGAATACATCTTGAGGCTGACAGCAAACATAACTGCACAGCAAGCCAAAGAAAAAGGCATTTGTTCCTTTCTTTTTCACATAATTTCTAACACAGGCAGGTTGGTTAGGGGTTTTCTTTCATAGTTAGAAGAAAAAAAAAAAAACAAAACAAAAACAAAAGCATTGAAAGTATTTTACACTTTCCCTATAGACATAAATTAATAAAGGTACAATGTTTACTTCATGTATATCATTATGAAGGAGTGGATTCTTCAATAAAGACATCAGATTTTGATATTTATAGACTCTCTAGAGGATTACCAAAATTCAATTAAGCAAGCAAAGAAACAAACAAACAAACAAAAAAAAACTGGCATAAAAATAGGTACTGTTGGACTATGGTGTCTCCACATTTCCTGCTAAAGCACCTTTACTCTTATAACAGAACTTTAGTTGTAAGGAGCGATGGCTGAAAAAATACTTTATATTGTTTTTTTTCTTGCACCTCACATAATGCAAACTAGATGGTACATTAACCTCCTTGCAAAAAAGCTATATACCAGGGTACTGCTACCAGAAAATTCTGCATGTTTATAAAATAGTTTCCCTTTAAAATGCAAATGTCATTCATCTTACTGCTGTCACAGGGATTTGCTATGATCTATGGCTGACCTTTCATCAGTAGTATAAATGATGTATTAATCATCTGCACACTATGTATCTTCCTGAGTGAATGCACATATGAACCACTGAGCCAAGTGACTCTTAGTGACTATTGAAGTGGTAGCCTTTATCCAGTCTAATGTATCTCTGAGGAAATCGTGTTGGAAGAAATGTTTGTAAACATTTTAGTACATTATTTAGAGCAGTAACAATCACTTAACACACTACTGCTTTGAAAGGTCTAAAGAGGGCACAAGATGAGACATTATCAGGATTACGATGGTCCATCAAAATTTTTCAGTATTTAAATTTTAACTCCATTATTAGAGGACTCTGTGGGACCTGAGAGGGTGCATCCCAGAGTCCTAAGGAAATTGGCTGATGCAATTGCCAAGCCACTCTGCAAGACATTTGAAAAGTCATGACAGTCCCCAAACACTGCATTTTTAGAAAGGGTCAAAAAGAGGACCCTGAGAACTACTGACCTGTTAGCTTAATTTATGTGCCTGGGAAGATCACAGAACAGATCCACATGTATAGCTATGCTAAGGCACATGAAGGACAAGGATATGATTTGAAACAGCCAACCCAGCTTCACCAAGGTCAAGTTCTCCA
>JBCJKH010038327.1:0-16986 GCA_039877255.1 Loriculus beryllinus
CTGCCATAAGCAGGGACACCCCACACTAAACCATGCCACCCAAGGCTTCGTCCAACCTGGCCTTGAACACCGCCAGGTATGGAGCATTCAGAGCTTCTCTGGGCAGCCCATTCCAGTGCCTCACCACCCTTATAGTGAAGAAATTCCTCCTTGTATCTAATCTGAACTTCCCCTGTTTAAGTTTGAACCTATTACCCCTTGTCCTATCAATACAGTCCCTGATGAAGAGTACCTCCCCAGCATCCTTTTAGGCCCCCTTGTCTTTACTACTGTAGTAAATGAGCAAATTCCCAGCTCAGTTGAAGATGTCCACATCACAGACATCTAAAAATGTTATGATTTCCATTCCTACTAACACCAGCCCTATTAGTAATTTTGAAGAATGGATCTAAAAACTCATACTGTTGAGGTTTATGTTGGGATAAAATGTCAGTATGGCAAATAAATGCCTATTCATTTATGTCTCTTTATCATCTTTAGAGGTTTTCAAAATTTTCATGCAGGATAACACACATCAGTGTTCTGTGCATAGATAAAATCTGAGCTTAACAGAAAGACTTGGATTATATACAAGTGTACAATGTATACCCACAGTTGTATGCTCATGAGCAGCAATTTGAAAAGCAAAGGGACATTCATAGCATGAGCTCTTTCAAGCTATGGGGCCAGAGGCTCTAGTACACCCAAAAAAATTAATTTCTCTCAAGTAAATAAGAAATGCCAACAGCATAAAAAAACCCCCCACAATATGACAGAGAGACAAGATAGAGAATAGGAAAGAGGGAATTGTTATAATCAGCTCAGTGCTTGCTAATATTGATTACACATTAAAGGAAAATGAAAAAGCTTTTATATTTTTCTGACAATTTGTGAGTCTGAGTCTTGTAAATGCCACTTAAAACATGCATTTAAAATGAAATTGTTTATCTTAGTGTTGATTCTGGAAATCATAGTTGTACATTCAGGGATATTTTTGTTAATTTGGTTGGATTTTTTTGCTAAATTAAGTCCTGCTTCACAGAGAATCACAAAGAAAAATAAAGTCATTGTTAGCTGATTTTCTACCTATGCAGTCCTTCTTGGAAGTCCTGCCACCAACGATGTGTGCCATATGAACAAAATCTGGGATTAATTAAGTGAGAGTGAACTCCTAACCCATTTGAACTGTCATGCTGAAGGTCTGGCACAAAGGATCCGGGAGTATACAAAGACTAATCACCATTGCAGGGTCCTTTGGGCTACTCTTCACACAAGTGCCTTTGTAGTAAAATGAGCCTTCAAAGTGACTGTTGCACACTGAGAACAAAAAAGACAGTGACAAGGAAATGCTCATTGAACAATGACTTGCTTTTTTTTGAAGACAATTCTTAGCTGTCTTTAGAAAACAAGAAATTATCTCAGCCTTAAAGTCATCTATCTAATCATAGCTCCATATCCACTGACATCCAGTGAAAAGAGTTTGAGAGAGAACAAGTTTACTTTGGTAAATATTTGGGAAAAAATGGCTATTTTCCAAGCAGCATATCTGCTGCATTCTGATTATTATAATGACAGAATTTACAAAAGTTTATCAGTTAAATCACATGGTGATCCTAGCAGCAAACTCAGCTAAATATAAGAGCTGAGAAAAATTTCCTGAGTTCAAGAAACTGCATCATAGACATAGTCACTAAACCATGGAGCAGAGTCCACACTGCAAGGTCTTTGCGCAGTCTATTACTGCTATCAAGTTTCTGGCACTTCTTTTGTATTGTGATCTAACTGTTCCAACCTTGTTGGTGTCTTGTCTGTCATGATGTCAGAAAACACAATTTCTGAGTTTGTTTAGTGTAGTTTTGAGAGTTGACCATTTAAAAACTCTTGGGTAGTTATACATGTCAAAGAAAAAAATAAAGTAATATTGCAGTAATGTTACTAAGGCAACAAAGTCAAACACTCCACTCTTAAAAACAGTTAACCAGTGAACAAAATGGTGAGATAATTACAGCATCCTAGAGCAATCTGATCAAAAGATATCTGGGGTTTTGTGCCATATAGTTTGATAAACTTGCAAGTGCTTAACAAAACCATCCCACTTCAGTCTTCTACTTCCACACAAGTTGTTGCTTTGTTTGCTTGGAGTTTTTGTTTGGTTTGATTTGGTTTGTTTTTTAATTATTTTTTTATTTCTGTTATAGATGCAATTCTGCTCATCAAGATCTGAACCACCTTTTCTTTATTCGCTGTACCAGTACACGACGATGATCAGTAACCAAAGAGTCCATTGCAAGAGATCTTGACAGAGATTTACCCATTGATCCTCCCAACAACCCACTCATACCTGAATGTGAAGAGAGCACAAGCATTGAGACCACCTGGAACGCCCTCAGCAGTGAAAGTTCATCTAAAGTTTGCATTACATCAGTCTGAAAACACTCTAAGATTTTATATTTTATTTAGAATGTATTTTATTCAGAAAATGCATTTGTATTTGTATTGTGTGTCTTTGGGAGGGTGGGACAGAGAAGAAAAGTTCTAGTGGTGCCCTCTTTCATTAAATCATCATTAAGATTTTATTCTGTTTATTTGAATTCTGAAATGAAAACAAATTTTAAAAGCAACACATAAGAAAGAGTTGTGGTCAACTTTGTCTGATGCCTCTGCTTTACTTATTTGGAACACAAGCCAGAGTATCTAAGTGTCTTGCTTGGATTTAGGTATCTCATTATATGCTTCTCTTTCTTTAATCTTTTCCTGTCCATTTCTTCTGAGTTGCTGCTAGACAATATGAGTGTGGGCTTGATTGATAGACCCTGAGGGCCTAGTCCATAGTCCAATGTTTCTGTCACTGTGTTGTAGCAGGTCCATACTGAAAACTTTTCAGCAATCAAGGATAATGCAAAATTTGACTAAAAAAGGTGGAATGAAGTTTCAGTTCTACAGAATTCAGACAAAGAAAGAAAAAATAAAACCTTCAATTGTTAAACCAGTTCATCCTGTTTTCAGGATGCAATCAAACCCAAACACCCAGAAGACATCAGAGCTGAAAAGATTAAAGGGAAAACAAAACCAGATCTGAAAACAAGTGGACTTTTCTTCCATATCCTAAACTTGGTTCTGAAAAATATGGCTAGACATTCTTGGCCAGCCCTGGCAGTGCCACCTGAGGACAGACCACTCCTGTCAGCTTTTTACCATGCCCTCAAGGGAGGCTGCTGCCTCCTCAGATCCTCTGTCTGAGACAGACAGCAGGCTAAAACCAGCCCTTTTTAGTCAAAATAAGCTGTGTAAGAAATGGCTTGCTGTTGATATTCTTCAGACTTGCCTGGTTGTGTGACCACGCTGGATGAGGAAACACCCCCATGCTGAGCTCTGGGGCCAACACATTGAAGAGGCAGTGTTGGGAGGACAGAGATAAAGTACCAGTGGCCCGAGGGCAGGGGAAAGTGTTTAATCCCCCCATGCCACAGAGGTCTAAGTGGTCTGTGAGCAGCTCATCAAGTGTTCAGACACCCCTCGCCAAGGGGATGTGATTCAGCTGATGAGGCACAAGCCCATGATCTAGGGTGGGCACATTCTCAACCAAGATGAGAGAAGAAACGAGAGATGGCTTCCTCAGCTGGCAAAAGCGTGTGCAAGGTGGGTTCCTACCCACAGCTTTTGGGTTAAAAGCAGCTTCCTGGGTGGCAAAATTCACACTGGGTGCAAAACCATGCTTGCTGCTCATATATATATGTATATATATATATGCATGTATATGCATGTATATGCATGTATATGCTGTATGCATGCACACAGCCCTCTGCTTTGCACTTTTATTATCTTCCTCTATATGTCATTAATTATGTGGTGATAAGGAGAATAGGATTTGGCTTATGGCCAAGTACACTTTTATCTTGTGTGGTGTGTGTTTACTCATAAATTCATCATTTTGGGGTACTTTGGGTTGCAGAGAATTAATGCTGAAAACACCTTTTTGAAGAAAAATGTCCTGAGGTGGTTGCAGGGCTGTGGAGCAGGACACAGCAATCCCCTGCAACGGCTGACGGCAGTATTTATTTTCATTTGAGAAACAGCGAGAGCAGGACCTGCCCCAGACATCTCTCACTCCATTCAGAAAGCGATGTTTATGGACAGCTGCAGGGAGTTACTCACAAGAGGCTTAAACAGGGAGGGGAAAAAAGGGCCATTTCTCCAGGCCCACCCAGCCACTGGGTTTTTCAGCTGAAGGGCAGGCTCAGTTTCATCCCAACCGGCCAGTGAAAACTGAGCCCAAACAACTGTCAGGATCACAAAAGCCTGAGAGAAGGAAAAGACGGTGATAAATGTGGTGGCAAGTCTTTCCCCCGGAGCTGCCCGATGTGTTTCTTGTTTGGACACTGTCATAGGGTTAACGGTGGTGGGCTAACATGGGGAAACAAGGAAGGGTCATTCACAGAGCTCAGAAAGATGTTTGGAAAAGTGTTTAAAGCGCTTATTAGTTCAGAGGCCCTTTCAACACCAACAGCTCCACGTGTTTCACCAGAGATGCAGCTGACTCGTACGAGTAATTCTACGCTCAGTTAAAGCAGCATAAATCCAGTTTGGGCAGCATTTTGTAGCTCCCATGGTGTTATCTGTCTGTCCGTCTCACTGCCATCTGTCCATGCAGTTTTTCACTGTTACCCATCACCATGTCATATAAATATCCTCCATACAAAACTGCTGTTATTGTGCATCATGATATCTGAAACATTTCCCCGTCTTACTGTGAGTAGAAGGACAAGAATTCCTCTTAGCAGAAGGATTTCTGACTTTTAAGACTTCATGATTTATTTAAACGCCTTTACTGGTACACAGCTTTTGTATTCCTCAGATGTGTCTTGGGTTTTTTACTGTTGTGGGTATGCTGGTGAGATCTGGAGAGGTAAAAAAAAAAGGAGGGGGTTTTCTCATTGTCATGGGAAAAATGGAGGCAAATCCCAGTGCCTTCTCAACCTTCTGCAAACACAAAGTACCAATAGGGAAATGGAGCAACTCCCCCCAACTTCAGTTACTCCAGTATGTGCTGTGATGACAATGTAGGGTGAGTAAATTTAAGGAACTCTTTTCCTCGACATTTACCTAAGATTTTAGCAAATATTATGGCCTTTTATACCACCTACTTGCGTGGTTATATGCCATAAATCTTCTATGACTTATAAAAATATGTGATGTGCCGTACAAAACATTTTCTCTTACATTCTAGGGAAATCCAAATGCCTTGTCCATGAATACCTTGAGATTGAAAGCAAGATTAAATCTATACTGCCTTCACCTAGACTTCTGTTAAGAGAAGGCTGTGTGGAGACCTCATAGCAGCCTTCCAGTATCTAAAGGGGGCCTATAGGGATGCTGGGGAGGGACTCTTCTTTAGGTACTGTAGTGACAGGACAAGGGGTAATGGGTTAAAACTTAAACAGGGGAAGTTTAGATTGGATGTAAGCAAGAAATTCTTTACTGTAAGGGTGGTGAGGCACTGGAATTGGTTGCCCAGGGAAGCTGCGAATGCTCCACGTCTGGTGGTGTTCAAGGCCAGGTTGGACGAAGCCTTGGGAGGCATGGTTTAGTGTGAGGTGTCCCTGCCCATGGCAGGGGGTTGGAACTAGATGATCTTAAGATCCTTTCCAACCCTAACAATTCTATGATTCTATGTTAGTAAGTTCTGTCTCTTTCTTTGAGTGCATCAAACTGTATCTGCAGCCTGTCATACTGAGTGCAATATTTCCAGATTATAAAAGCAGACACTGAAACAAATCACCAGGACTTTTAAAGTGTACGCTGACCAGTCCTTAAATGAGACAGAAATTTGCATGTATAGGTTGAAAGAAATGCAACTTTGAAAAATATTTCTACTGAAAACTGGAAGTGTTCCTGAGTTAACTTAGGTCCGACTGCATTGACTTTTTGAGGCAACTACAGGCTATGTGTGATAACATTTGCATTTGCAGTCATTCTGTTTCTTTTCAAGATCCCCAGTTGACAATTTTCTGATAATTTTAAGTTCCTGGAAATATTCTCTTTTAGGGTTGACAAATACTGCTGCAAAACAAACAGGTTTTGATTGGTGATTTGCCTCATTTTTTACTTTCTCAATTGCTGGGACTGTAACACCAGGCTCACAGTGCTTACATGCATCAAGAACAGAGAGGAGCCTGAGCTAATACCTGTGGTGTCACCTTGAACCTGCTCAAAATGCTGAACTTAACCCAAAATTCCCATAGAAATATGGAGAACTCCAGGGTGAGCCCACAACTCCTAAGCTCTGGGGCACAGTGACCAGGAAGAAGGGCTGCAGCCAAGGCTCTTCAGGCTTTTAAGTTCCTTCTGCCACATCGGAGAACCTGCAAATCCCCAAAACTCAAAAGTTGGAGCAATTAGCATTTCCTGGCTCTTTTCTTACAAATAAGCCTTGGGATTTTGGAAAATGGATGTGAAGTAAAGGTCCTCTGGTTCCTCCTCCTTGACCAATACTTGATACCTGGGTAGCAGCTTCTTTATGAATGATTTGAAGAGACTGGTTGTTCCCTTAATTTGTATTTTTCTGAGAGGATACCACGTTTCTATTTCCATTCTCAAAAAAAAAAAAAAATCTAATTTTTATTCTGACTCTAGAAAAAATATTTACGTGGAATAAAAATTACTTATTTGAATATCAGTCACTCAGGAAATGTCAAGCTTTGGCTAGGTTTGCCTCTCAAAATAGAAACCCATATTTCAAAATTAACCTAAAATACATCTCTGGGATTGTGCAGATAGGGTAGGACTTGTGCTCTCAATACAGGCAAGCCAGATTAATAATAAGGAGGCAGGCATGTGTGTTGGGAAATGCCTTTGACCAGAGAAATTCTAATGCAAACTATTTGATCAAAATGAGCATTTCAGCATGCAGCCCACAGAGATGGAGTGCAAGGCAGCTATCCATCACATTTCCATGGGAAGACCACATATTCAGGTAATCTGTTCTTGGGTTCATTTTAGAGCGTGTCAGTTCACAAATTTATAATAAAAACTGGCTTTATAAAACTTGTTTGCTTTCCAATTCCTTCAGCCATTACTCAAGCAAATCAACATTGGGGTTTATTAGCTCTCTGTTTAGAGAAATCTAATTTACACTTTAAACACTCAAGGACTTATGAATAATGAAACAGATGAAGCATTTATTCAGGATCACCATAATCAAGCAATGACCATTGAAGGTGTGAATTAAATTACTTGAATATTGTCATCTTAATTTGGAGCCATACTGGGGTCTGTTTGCACAGGAGAGGAGCAGCAGAAGCATATAACACACCGCTCTAAAGCTGAATTATTAAAATTCTGAAAGGCCTATCTAAATATTGCTTATGGCTATTGCATAATTTTAAAAATTTCCTATGCATCTACTAAGCACTGTAATAACCATATACATCTATTTTTCTCCTTATAAAGAAGGAAAAAAAAGGATGACTTGCTATTTGCTTGCTAATGCTACTTTCAACAGGGAAGTATCCTGGGACAAATAAATGACCATTGCCAGCAAATGTGGATTTTTCGGAATCTCCTCTTCTAGAGTACAACATTGAATCAGGCAATTTTGATAGCAAGCAGAAAGTGTGATGGATTGCAATGGACAGACATATGAATGTGAGTCTAACATCCTTTCATATTATTTTATTCTCATTACACTAAAACACACAACATTTAGCTGATTCATTGTCACTAGTACCAACTTATGGTCATTATTTGCAGACATACCAATATAAAATTAAGAAAACAAGAAATACTTGGCACTCCATCCAGCCTAGAAGCATTTTTTTTCCTATCTGAGGACATTCAAAAGCAAGTTCTAAGTAGTTTTACTTTGTAACCAAGCACTGGGTTCCTCATAATTCAAATCTCAAGTCCTTAATGCCATCAAACTGTTACATTAAGAAAACAATATTAAAGCAGAAGTATTGCAGTTATCAGAGGAAAAAGCCAAACCTGTTAATAGTCCTAGCCCTTAACTAGCCCCTAGAGGCAGTCAATTATTTCAGATTTCCCTGACTTGGGTGGTAGGGAAGCAGCAAGGGCATATCCAGCCTAGAAGTGAAACATGAAGATCAGGTTTTTAACCTTTTCATCACTTACCTTGCAAATGATGATTCCCCACCCTCCCACCCCCCCTTTTTTGGATGGGCTCCTTTTCCAAGCAGAAATCACACTCACTAAAAGGCTGTCTAAACAGGTCTTAGCATAAAGAAAATGTAAGAGTGAACTGAACATAAACATTTGGAGGAGGATGCAAGAGGGCTCACATCAATTGATTTTACTTGTAATCTGAAAGCTTTCTTATATAAAAGCTGAGTTAGAATAAAATATTAGATTCGTGATTAACTAAGTTTTAGCTGTTCCATTGTATGCCCTACGGAAATTGAAACTTCCGCCATTTGTTTTATCAAGCAGTTGCAGAAAATCCTGACAGGAAAAAATCTCAGCATGCATTGAAATAATAAAAAATTAATATTATTAATAATAACAAAATCACCGAAATGCTAAAGCACATTAACAATTAGATACATGCACAATTTGTACCACCTGACTTGAGCATCAGCCAAGCTTCTTGCTATCATATTGCCAAGAACCTCACAAAGTTTAACCATCTGAGATTACATCTTAGTAAAACAAGGGAGCTGTCTTAAGACAGTAATATTTAACAAAAAAAACCAGCCAACCAAACAAAAAAACCCCAACAAGTCAACCCTGAAAATAAACCTTTTGCACATTTTAATATTTCCAGACCACCTTTTTAGAGAAGGAATTTGAAATTAAGCAAAGCATTGAATCCCATCAGTGATGTGCCTTTTAGCACCCTGTGAAAATTTGCCCAGGTACAAGCTGCTGAATAAAACAATTCACACATGTTCAGAACACGAGTTGTGAATTTAGCAACTACAGCATCAGAAAATGCCATCATCTCTGAGTACACTGGTACCTCATCCCCCTCCCCACAGCAGATTGATCATGTGCCAACCTTAACACATTTCCCGACACCGGCCACTCAGGATTGCAGCTGGAAATCTCCAGGTTAAAACTGGGATTATAAATTGAGTCAAGAATAGACCTTCTCCTGAAGCAAAAACCAGACAGAACTGAGACAGTTCCATAGAGCAAGTCCAGTAGGCAAGCAAGAAGAAAAGTCTGAACCTATTCACATACAAAATATTTCTAGTAAGAGACCAAGAGGAGGATTCTCACATCTCACCATTTCTCTGCTGCCAAGATGCTCCTTTGAAAATGATCCACAAAATATTCATTCATCCCTTCACTACTGCCAGCCCACACTGAAGAAGCATCAGTCATGTGACTGCTGGCTCCTGCACAGCAGATGTGTATGTTCCACTTGGATGACAAGAAATCACACCACCTCATGATGCAATATCTGGTATGCTTTCCAGCACAAAAAAAAAAAACAAAACAAAACAAAACAAAACAACAACCCAACAACCAAAACTAGAAAACCAAAACCAACCAACCAACCAAAGAAACAACACCAAAACACCCCAAACATTATGAAAATTATGCCAAATAAAGTCAGTTTTGTTGAGTTTTTGTCTCAGGCATTTATGTACTGTACTGATGGATCCAGCTGAAAAGAAAATTGTTGAAGTAACTGAATTCACTCAACTTAACTGGGACCATTTAACACTCAACTGCTCAAAGTCATGGTATTCCTCAAATTTCAGTGGTAGCTTAAAACGTGTAGGATGGAAGTTAAAAAAATAATTTTAGTGTATAATTTTTAGTGTATAATTTTTGATTTAATTCTATAGTAACCTGGAGGCTACTATAATCAGTAAGTGCTCAGGATAAGGAAGACCATTAACTGCTTCTTTGCAATAGTTTAAAACACAAGGAAACTACAGAATTTGGAATTGCATGATTTCTACCAATAAAACAATGAAAAGCCTTAAAGTAGCTCTGAAAGTCTTTTCAACATATTTACATATTTTTTTTACTTACTCAACCAGAAGATTATAAGATAAAAATGACCACCTGAATGTATCTAATTTCATAGAATCAACTAAGTAGGTAAAGACCTCTAAGATCATCAAGTCCAACTATTACAACCAGAACTGCCAAGTCCACCACTAATCCATGTCACTGAGGTCCTCATCTACACAGTTTTTGAATACTTCCAGGGACAGTGATTTCACCACATCCCTGGGTAGCTGGTTCCAATGCCTAATTACCCCCACTGTAAATACAAGAAAGATACTGAGTTTCTGGAGTGGCTTCAGAGAAGGGCAACAAAGCTTGTGAAGGGCATGGAGCACAAGTGTTATGAGGAACAGTTGAGGGAAATGGGGCTGTTTAGTCTGAAGAAGAGAAATTTGGGGGGGACCTTACCGCTCTCTACAATTACCTGAAAGGAAGTTGTAGTAGATTGGGTTTCAGTCTCTTCTCCCAAGTAACAAGCACCAGGACAAGAAGAAATGACCTCAAGGTGTACCAGTGAAGGTTTAAATTTGATTTTGGGAATATTATCTTAATGAAAAGCGTTGTCAAGCATTGGAACAGGCGGCCCAAGGCAGTAGCAGAATCACCATCCATGAAGGCAGATGTGGGCCTGGGGACTTGCTTTATTGGTGGACTTGGCAGCGCTAGGTTTATGGTTAGACTTGATGATCTGTGTGGACTGGCTGTGCGACAGCGGACATTTTGTGAGTCCAGAGGCCCTGGTTTTAGGCAGCTTGAATAAGAACAGTCACGTAATTGAGATAAACTGAAGGCCTGAATGAAGAAGTACAGAAACACCACCTGCAAGGACACCGAAACCAGCAACAGAAAAAAAAGAACTGAGAAGCATATGTTAAGACACAATAGTGAACTGTTAGCAAGTATTAAAGGCTAGGTTCTCATAGGCTTAATTTAACCAATTGTAACTAGTTGCTGTGTGCTTCACCTTACATGTATCCAATCTTAATACTGCAAGCCACTGAACATGTATCCACTGATACAGCAAGTTATTGCACATGTATCCAAATATAACAAACTACTGAATTAATACAGCTAGCTACTGTATATGTATCCGTATTATGTATCCATTTATAATGCAGGAGGCTATTGTAAGCAGGTGCAGACAACGGTATAAAAAGGGTAAATGCTTTATAATAAATGACATTCGCTTGATCACATTGATCATCTCAGCGTTGTCCTAGGAAATTCAGCTCCAGCAGCCTGGCCCAAGAAGATAACTCAACTGAAATGAATGATGAATCCGCAATATTTCTGAGGGTCTGCTAGGTTCGGCAACACATGTATGTAGCAACATTCCTCATAAGCTTATGGTCTACAGAACATAGGAGTTTAACTCTGGTTCTCCCTTACAGCTTTCAGACTAAATCACAGACACATGAAAATGAGCCTTAGTGAAATAATATAGTGATGATAGCAAGCTAAAAGAGCTATTATTAAGCGAAAATAATTTGAGTTCTATTTTGATAAACAGTCCAAGTCTAACTAACATTTTTAAGCATGCTAGAAAACATTTTTGACAATTTGGCAATACTAGGGCATTTGTTACCCAAAACCAAACAAAAGTTTGCAGCACTATCCACTCCCTGAAGCTACTTCTTCCAAAGTGAATATTCACATTCAGTGACACTTTTTTATTCGTTTTAGCAACAACTGCCTTATAATGCATGAAATATTACAGCACCAAACTCCTCAGAGCCTAAGATTATGTGAGTATATTTTGAACAAGTAATTTGTATTTCAGTTTGTGTAAAAAAAAATCATAACAAGCCAGAAATGCAGGAAGTCCTAACCATTAGAGTACGCCTTCTCTTTAGGTTATTCTCAAATCTTTTCATTCTAACAGTTGATATTCTATAAAAATGAATATCATTTTCTATGTCCCTCATAAACATCAAATGTGATTTTGTTGGAATATCTATGATTTTTAAGGCAAAATCTCAACAGAGGGTTGACTGGCCTCACACAGGAAGTTAATTTTGCTGATAGCAGATTTATACCTGACTTGCAAATGTAAGTAAAGAAATTTATATTCCTCTGTTTGTTGAGTGTTGTATGGATATCCCATGCTATAAACTACATTTGCTATTATTGCACTGGTCACCTCAATGAAATAGTTCAGCCTCACATAGATCTATTTTTTAACTAGTTATGAGAACTTTTCCCAGAAGACCTAACCCTGGGCTTTTGTTTGTTTATTTTTCCAGAAAAACGTACTGTCAGTACTTTTTAACTTACTGTCAGTATTCTTTTGTATTCATATTTTCTACATACCTGGAATGAAATACATGCTTTCCCAAAACAATCTTCAGAATATGAAATACATAGGCAATATGGTAGCTTGGGTTCTGTCTAGACAATATAGAATTTCTGAATATAGAATTTCAGACCAACTGTCAAGCATTACACTCACTTCTATAATCTCAATTCAAACATTTATTCAGGCTGTGTCAAAATAATAGAAACTGATCTACTATTTTGACAATATTCAGTGCAACAAAACCCGTAAATAACAATATAGGATCTTTTACATTACACAGAAAATTTTTTAGACCTTAACATAAAAAATAATCATGCCTTGATTGCTTTATACTTTTATGAGTGATTTGCCTCCTTATGAAATACCTTCTTATCAAAGGTAATTAGAATTGTCACTTTTAACTTTCGTTTTGGGGCTCTTTCCCTTCTAATTTTCCATTGCTAATTCTTAGATGGTTCATTTCAATAATACTTCTTGCAAATCAGGCTCATCCTAGCAGCTGAAAACCTGCTAGGAAATAAACTGAACTCCCAGTCACTCAAAAGAATGGGCAGACATACTGACTGAAAACCATGGGGTTTTGAGAAGGAGGGGAGAGGAGGAGGGAGAGAGAGGAGGAGGGAGGGAGGGAGGGAGGAAGGGAGGAAGTAAGAGCAAATATATTAAAAATAAGTTTATTCAGTGTTTTCCATAGAGAAAAACAAAAACAAAACTGTATCAGTCCCAAAATAGCTAATAATCTCAGAACTTGCCTTTTCTCTGGATGTTGGAAGCTAGCTAATATTCTGAATCTGCCTAAAGGCTACTCCACATGCACTCTAAAATTATCAGTCTGTTATAGAGTAGTAAATTTATTGACCAAGAACAATTTCCATTTAACAATATCATTTTGACATATATGTGTAAGTTCTACATCTATAACATTTTACCTATCTAGTTGCTAATTATTTATGTGCATCATACAATCACTCTTCTTTTTGTAGGTAGCCTTCACCCATGCTTTGCTTAATAGCAAATTTAATAGCAAATAGTAAATCTGTTCATGGAAGAAAGGGTGTACAGCTAGCGATTCTAGTATGGGAACAGCATACTGCCTGTGGTGCTTTTAACAGTCTAGGCAAGATTTACCTTGTCTGAAGCGTGTGAACATTGTCCTTCTATTGTAATTGCATCTGTAGATATCTGCACAAAATGAAGAGGCTTAATACTGACAACAAAGTAAGTAAGAATGACTGCAACAAAACTTTAACATATTCGGATTTTTCAAAGTCTTTTGATACTCTATACTACATATACACCAGCCACACTTTTTGATAGACAGTATTTTCATGTATTTCAATATATACTGGTGGGTACAATTGTTAATATTTAGATATTGAACACCTTGCAGAAACACTGCATATATAAGGCTTCGTGGTTCTCATTGACTCTGCTGATTACAGCAGTGTTAGTGCATATATCAACTTCATAAAGCAGCTTGAAAAAACTGCCAAACCATTGCTACAGACATTAAGTTATCAAGACTTTTATGTTGTTTTCTTTAGTTAAATAAAAACAAAACCCTCACTTTCATTTCTCCTTCTAATATACAGATCTAGTAATTACCATTCTCCAAGTTCAAATGCCTAAACTCTAGTCGCTACCTGACTCATTTGTCATCTAATGCTATCATCGAATTCTTGCTATCATCGAACAACTAAAGCAATTTTAGCCTTTCCAACCTGCCAAAGGTTCTGCTGTTGTGTATGCCTGGAAGCGCTTCAGGCTGCACAGCAGCTAGAGAGCTCAGTACTCAAGTCAGGCTTAGACCTGGCTGGTGTAAATAAGCAGATGAACAGTTCCTTCATCTATTTTGCCTGCAGTGCTTAATCTGATAGGTAGTGTTAGAGCATGCCTATTGGATTTGGCTTTACACAAAATACCACAACAGCCAAAAGAAGAGATGGCTTCCCTAACTTTTTGCAGTGCTTAATGCATGCAACTACCTCAGCCTTACAAAGATTTGAATCTGTGATTTAACCCTGAAGCTGATTGACTTAACCATCGAATTATTTAAAATTCAAAAGTAATAGAACTGGGGAATGACTTTAATCCGTTCTGTTAAAGCATTTCTGTTTTACATAAAATTATTCAAGATTCAAAGGGCCAGCAGAGGAAGAAAAAGCAGTATAAAACTTGGCAGATTAGGAGGAGTTATGGGGCTCAGTCTTTTGCCTCAAGGATTGTTATCCCTTTAACAGTCAAGGGATAAAAAAGTTATTTTATGTCCAGGACTCTTCCAAGCAAGTCTGTTAACTGCTAAGCTAAAAAGTCATTTCCCTTTTACAGTCTCTGCCTCAATAAATCATTAATTATGCATAGTACAAGAGCTAAAATCATCAGCAGTACGCAGCAGCAGATGCGGGTTTAAATCCTCCTCACACACAAGTGAATGTTGACCTCAGAACTACAATATCCTGTATGAATGCATTAACCACTAGACAATTATATGAAACCTGGACATCTTCTGTACCGGTCTTTCAATTAAAATGTGATTAAAATGTTTGTGTCTTGATTTGGTTTGGGTTTTTTTGAGAAAGTTTGGTAGACTACTGTAAAAAACAGTTCTTGAGACATGAAGACACTTCCTCATATGTATGAACAGCATCTAATCCCAAGACATGAGCTATTCCCCACTTTTCAGTTTATTTTTGGCAATTTACTGTTCCCATGATGGTTTTTGTGTCTTCCTGTTGCTCTGCCATGTACCTAACACAGATCCTGAGTAGCTAACTTAGGCTGTGGACTCTCCTTTTCAGGATGTAGTTCTGCAAATTTAGGTATTGAAATAAGCAGTTGAATATTAATATAATAACCTGTCATGAAATCAGGACATACTGGAAAAAAATGGTCAGTATTTTCCTCATTTTCTCATAAATGTTTGAAATAAAAATATTGTTATGGTCTTTGATTTTTTTGTATGCAAATTTAGGACCTTATATTTTCTCTTTAATTGAAAATATTTACCAGTTTCATTTGCATCTCACATCTACTGCATTGGTCAGAGAAAACTTTGCTTAAGTTACTAAATGACAGAGAATTCTCTCCACACAGAACATGGCTCAGTTTCTTGTCATCACTTATGCTGAAAAAAAATTACGAAGATTCAAGACAAACTTAAATAAAGTAACAGAAGGAAACTAGAAGGAAATAAGAAGCTCATCTTTTAAATCCTGTTAGAAATATTCACAGGGCTAGTTAAATACAAACAGAGCTCATGAAAGGTATTTAACTGAGAGGCATTATTGTCTTTGTAGTAGGTTTGTGTTTCAAACAATCTCCAGACAAGTTGCTTCGGAGAGTCAGTACTGGAAATCTTGCCAATTGTCTCAGCAAGCATCTTACAACCAAGTGAATTTTGATTTGGTTTTGCAAGCATCATATGTTTATTTGGCTGCTCAAACGGATTATAGAAACTTAAGAGGCCCAGACCTGTGTGCAAAGACATGACTGAAACTACATATTAAATCTGAGCATGCTGCTGCAAAAGAACAAAAATGAACTACCAATACAGACATACATGAAATATTTTCATTCACTCCCTGTAAGTATATGGGCAGGAAACTATGAATCAATTTGGACAAAGATTTTCACACACTTTGCTATACCTATCAGAATCAGGAAGCTCACATCTCAGTTTTGCATTTGTTCTGGAAGCAGCGGCAGCTCGGTGTTGTGCAAAGCAGTCTCTCAGCCACCAAACCACTGAAGTCAGTAGAAGCCCTACTTCTTCATGCAAAAGCAGAATTAATAAGAACTGAATAGTAGCTATTATGCAGTTTTGCTATATCTCATTTCAAGTTTATTGAATTGAGCAGAAATTTTATAAGGACATTAACTTCCTTTTTTTATCTGATGTTTGCTGCAAAACTGTTTCTTTTTGGAAGAATTCTTCCTTTTCCTGGCAGAAAAATAAGAGCTGCCCTTTTCCTGAGAGAAAAATAAGAGCTGCAGTGCAATGTGGAAATGACATGGGTTTATTCCAAGAAGAGAATTCTCTAGGAAGACTTTCTGGCTCCCTGTGTTCCACTGTATTTCTGAGAATGATGCTCTAAACACATATACAGAAAGAACCATATCATCAGCACAATGGCTGCAAAAGGACCTAGCACATGTAGTATGTATCCTGTCATTCAAGAATATTTCTCCTCACAAATAAAAGTAGTGGCTGTGCATTGTCTGCACAGTGTACCTATTCCAGAAAGCCAGAGTGAACACTGTGAAAAGTAGATGCTTTCCACATTATCAGTGGATATAGTGTTTACTAGACATGAGCTGAACAAGAAAGGATAGGCTTTTGCATTAAATACATATATATACACATCTATACACATATATGCACACACAAAATCTATTAGAAGTCGCTTTTAAAACACTTTTTAGATGCCAGCAGTGCATCCTACTCCATCCTCACATGCTATTTAGAATTTCTGTGTAGTTACCCAGAGAGGAAAGTAAAGATTATATCTGAAAAACTGATTAAAAGATAAACAGAATGTGAACGAAATGAAACACCCATTAATGATTCTAGGCAAGTCTAACTCTGATTTACAGCCATGCTGCTGTCATGCCTGCAATGACATTACACTGGTATAATAAGGAAAGAAATATAACCCAATGAGGCAATGCATTCATTTTTGAAGCAAGATACAACTAAGGGTTAGATCCACACAGAGATTTCAGAGCCTAGC
>JBCJKH010038329.1:0-11268 GCA_039877255.1 Loriculus beryllinus
CACTGTACTTCAGCTGCTATAAAAGAAAGGTTTTAATTAAATGCAGCATTTTACTGTAAAGAGAACAGACTTTACTTATGTCAAAATGCTCCTTTAGAAGCCACATAAAACTGTAAAAGACAATATATGAAAAAGGTTCCTTATAGAAAAGAAGAACGCCATCCCATGAAGCAGATTTCCAGATGTTTGGAAACATTAGAATTTCCTGTCAGTATATTTAGGTAACATTAAAATGAGGTTAACTTTCCATTCTGCCATCTCTCTTCAAAGATCAAAGAGCACTCACTGCATAAATTGCCTTATCGGTAATTCGTTGAAGTAAACTATGGAAACAACTTTATAAGAAGCAGTAGTCTCCTTTTGTTGGTTACAGTATTACCAAGAAAACTTAAAATTAACCTTATTTTTTACCTAATTTTATACTAAATACAGAGAAAAAAATTAAAACACCATATTTGAATATATAATAAATGGATGGAAGTAAATAGTGAAATGGAAACTCCCTGTACTCAACCAAATTGTAGTATTTAGTGTATGATCTAATAAGATAAGCATACATAAATATAAATGTAATCAAAAATATGTTTATACTGCTAATTTTAAAATTTCATTTAGGGATAGTTTTTGTGGCTCTGGACAGTCACAGTGTCTTTAAAATTTCAATTGAATCCCTAGAATCAGTTGCAACCTACAGAACCCCACAAGAAATTTATTGACTTAATTGAAAATAGGCAAAAAAATTCAGATGCTACAACAATAATAACACACACCTCCAAATTGTTTAGGTATTGTCTGTATTAAATAATTCTAGAGGCTGTAGCTGCAAAATAACATGAGATTCTTCAGTTCTTGGTAAATTCTTAGGTTTTTGTGGGGGTTTGGTATGGCTTCTTTTGTCTTCTTAGCAATTTCTGTTTAAGAAAAAGTAATGCTACTGGAAGAGAGATTAGTAAATTCTTGGCAATAGTGTATGATTTTACTGTGCAGCTCATATAATCTTTCAGAAATATAAAATACCTTCTTATGGAAGTAGGAGTTTTGTAGAGGAATGGTGATTGACTAATTTCTTTTAAAGATGGGCTCTTTTCAGTTACTCTGAAGCTACTGAAGGAAGCCAGTTTTCAGCATGCAAATCTAAAAAAAAATTATCAAGATGGTTTGGGGTTTTTTTTTAATAGCTTATCTAATCTTATACATACCTTTTCTTCAGGTATCTTTGAGACAGAGCCTTCAAGTTTCAAGAAATTAGAAGGCATCAACTTCCTTTGGACTTCAATATGAGCCAAGTGACTTCTTTCCATTGAATTATTTGCAAAATTAAAAAATATTTAGTTGCTTTTTTCAAGGCTTCTCTCCAAATCCCAGTCTAGAAAAATATCCCTTGAGAAGCCGTTTGATAAGGACAAGAACTGGTAGCATCTGCAAATTTCAGACTGTATACACCGATGTCGAGATGTTGCCTTCTTGAATTATATCTAGTTTCATTTTACTTTGTTCCTATTTTAATGGATTTGAAACATATTCTAATTAGACTTAGGAACTGACATTACTACAATTCCATACTGTGTCTTTAACATATAAACTCCTTGTGTCCCAAAAAGAGTTTTAAATGGAATATCTGGAAATGGATTTAATTTCATAGTCATTTTGCTGGGGCTTTGAAAAAAAATAATTTTAGGTTTGATTTATTTTTTTTCCAAACACACTGAAATATTAAGTATTCATTTATTCATCTCTCCTTTTTATATCATTGTTAACAATACTAGACATAGTTTTGTGTCATATAATTTTTTATTCAGTTTGTTGTCTGGTTTTAAAAAGACAACTTGTTTTTCTTTTTCTCTTATTTGGAGAGGTTCTCTTATTTTAAAACCTTTTTGAAGTCATCTTGAAATATAAAAATAGAACATCTGTGACAGATCTGTTTTGAATATATTTCACATTTCAGGATCCAAAAAGATCTGGTGGCCTGTGGTATTTGCTTGTTAATTTCTTGATGAATGGCTAGAAAGGCCACGAAGTGCACTCAGTACAGCACGTCTTCCGAAGATAGATGATCTCAAATAAATTCTATTCCCAATCAGTTTTTGATTTGTTAGGTGTTAAACCATTTCTTTGTAAGGACAGTGTTTACAAGCCTTGTAATGAGACAGCCCTGTGAGACCTTACTCTTCTTGCTGTAATTTTGATAAATGGAACTCTAACTCATAAAGGATATAGTGATTGAAGGGCAACTCTGGGTCTTGTACACTTTCATTTAGATAAATGTTGGGTACAGTACAACAAAACTGAGGTGCACTCAACAAAGTGATAAATTCAGACAACAGCCAAGCCAGAGCTTTTTTCCATCAAGACAAAGAAGTGCCATTTACTATATTTCTTTTAGATAAATGTATATTTAATATTATAAGGCAGAATGGATTTTAGAAACATTTATCTTGTTGCTAATCTCCAAATTTGCTAAATTAATTTAATGCCTTCTACTCTACCACATTTCTTACATCAGTGTCTGGCAATATTTCTGTAATCTGGTAACTGGAGCCCTCATCGCGAGGAATTTAAAATACACTAAATTGCAGGTTCTTCTGATGCATTTTAAGGGTTGGTAATCACTTGGGGCTTGAACTTATTTTCCTTGTAATTTTAAAAATGCATCTTCATGCATAAATAATTTTAAAAGACTATCACTAATTGGTTACTGCAGAAGAGTTGACTCTATGATTACTTCAGATTAGTATTTCTGAAGTAATTCATTTGAAGATTATCACATTTTATAAAACTCTGAAACTTTCCTAACACTCACCGGAACTAGCAAGAAGGAAGAGAACAGTATTTTCATGCTTCCTTCCTCCCCCTTGCTAGTTAATCCGAGGCATGGTCTCCTTCAGTGTCAGATATTCACAGCAGGATCTATTACTTGTGTCAAATAATGCTAAACTCCCTGGAAGTAAACACAAGTGTAACAAGATCCTGATCTAACAATTAAATACTCAGAACAATTCTGGTATAACAAAACTGAAGGTCTGTTACAGAACGTTACTCCTTTTTTTTTTCCAGACTCCGTCAATTCTTACTCCTTTTTGTGAATTTGGAGGGGAAAAAAAGGAAGAAAAAAGAAAGGAAAAAACCTTGGACATAATACTTGATTCAATTTTAAATGAAGTAAATAATTAGTGTACTAAGTAATAAGCTATGCAAGTATGGTAATGAGCCTGATAACTGGACACAGCAAAACACAGTATATTAGTATTTATTGATATTGTCTTAATTGCTGTCACTATCTGTATGGTCCTAATGGAGAGAGCAACAAACAGGAGAGATGCTGTCCTGTATTTTGGGCTTGGAGAAAAAACTGGGGGGTTGCTTACTTGTTTGTCTTTGCTTGCTTTATCATTTCAGAAATAGAAATTGAGATAATAGCAGTACTATATGAAAGATTAATATTAGGCAATGCAAAACATGATGTTGTCTTGGCCTGTAGTAGAGTCTCATATCCACCATCCTAATAGTAATCTTCAGAGTAAACACACTCATAGAAAAATATGCTTCCAGTATTTTTATTTATATGTGACTCTGTGTGTGCAAACTAATTAGAAGACTCATCTAATAGTAGGAGATAGTATCATAACACCTTTCCCACTGTAATAACAAAATTGCCTGACATTTCAGTGCCAATCTATGCATCTGTCTCCACTGATCTATCTACTTGCTACATTCCTCTTACTTGTCCTCTATTAATACAAGGCCAGGAGTCTTACTGGGCTTCACTTCATCGTTTTACATCTCCTATAATAGTATTCAATCATGTTTAAGTTCAGGCTTTGTAGAAGACAAGCAAAATCTATGTGTGCCTGGTTTTCCTCATATTTCACCCATCATTCTGTAGCTTAGTAGGAGGAAAAATTCCAAATTGACATACAGAAAGGAGAGATTATGGTTGAGTTTTATTTCTTGGTTGGTAGAACTGGAGATACCTATACCTTATATGGTCCAAGATGAAGATGCAGGGCTGGCTGTTTAGGTAAAAAACAGAAAGCTTTCTAGCATAAGGCTGCTATGGGTCTGTAGTACTGAAAATAAAGCTAATGTCCTCTCCCCACTTAAAAAGGAAACACTGTGCTGATGTCACAACAGGAACACGAAAGTTATTTAGAATACAAAACCTACTTACGATTCTGTCATTTGACTACACTGTGATTAATTCACTATGATTATTTTTTTATATCATGAGAATGAACTCTGGCAAGTGCTAGTAGGAACTTCCCAAAACCTAAGAAGGTTCCTGCTGTAAGGAGATGTCAGTCTGAGCAGAAAAAGTCACTTATAAGCAAGAAGGAAGGATAAGACCCACCTGTGAAGTCCTTTGACGTAGTTGCCACATGCCCATACATCAACATTTTTATTGTGCTCCTTAGAAACACACACACGGATGCACACCAAAGTTCCCTCACTGTGCTTGTCTTTTTTCAGTCTTTTCTGAACCTCTGCATAGCACACCTTGTATGTTGAAATAAGCCTGCTTCATCATCCTGTCCCTGCTATCTCTAACACGCAAATTATGACAGATTCTGAATTTCTGAAAGCAGCTCCTTTAATTTAGAGTAAGTGGATTGAGTTCTCAGAGGGCAGAGTCAGGACACCAAAAAGAAACTCCTGCTGAATTTCTTGCAGATAGAAAACAAATGGAAAAACACTGAACATGAAGTAAATAGTAATTATTAAAAGCAGGGTAAATAACAATCATTAAAAGCAGAAGAGTCTTTGTGAAAGTTTGTATTTTATTCAAGGTATATTTTGAAAGACAGAATAAAGCTGCATATTTTGTAAACCTTGATAAAGTTTTAGCAAATGTTCCTTTTTCAAGAAAGATGATTTATATCTTATTACTACTTGACTGTGGTTGATTTATATTCAAAATATTATTCAGCTAAATTGACAACATTTGTAACTTTTTTAGGCACTGAAGAGGATGTAGTGAAGTCAAAGAAAACTTTCCGCAGTCAAGCTGTGGTAAATCAAAATGCAGAAACAGAGCTTATGCTGGAAGGAGATGATGATGCTGTTAGCCTGCTCCAAGAGAAGGAGATTGACAACCTTGCAGGTAATTATGCTTTTCATTACAACTGAGGTGTGAGCCAAAAGGCTCTTTTAAACTTGTTGCTTCTTAAGCTTTGTGATTAGTGTCTGAATATTGACAGCTAAGTATATAACTACAGTATGAACAGATTCTTTGTGTTCTAGATTTAATATGATGTCCTAGTTCCATGAACTAGGGGAACTGATTACAAAGCATGTGCCTGTTGCCTAGTCTTTCAGCAAAGATGCAAGAAAGGGCAATACCTCAGTGTTTTTACTACTGCCTGTGACTTGTTGAAAATTCTGTAAATCAAATGTGGAACATCTCTTTTCTTTTGGTTAAAATGGAGATGAGGACTAATTCCACAACTCAGGTTTTGTGAGTCAGAGAGCGGTTGTGCGCTTTGATGACCCGATCCCAAGTGCCACACAGCTTATAGAGAGACACCTGAGCTCCTCCTGGCACCCACTTCTCTCAGTGGTTAAGTGGCATCTCAACCCATCTGCCACAGCCAGGGAAAAAGTTGCCTGTTGTAAGGTGTGACTGAGAAAGAAAAACTGGAACCAAGCTGTGAACTTTGTTAGCATATGAGCTGGGAGTGAGTCCTCAGTACGTATGTACTTGAAAGAGCCATTCTGGTCCTTTCTCACTGAGTGAAGGTATACAGTGAGGTCTCAGTTTCATCCATCTTCTAGCAGGTTTTGTTACAGCTTTGTCTTGAGGCAATACTTTCATGGGGAAGTAGTCTGGAAAGAAAAGCATGTTGATAGTTGAAAATTCAATCTCTTTTCAGACAAGATAAGAATGTGAGAACTGTGAAATTCAGTATAATTTTTTTTTTAGGTTAATTTACTTAGGAATGTATTTATTAAACTGGTCCACTAAGGGGAAGTTTTGTGATTTCTCAGAATTTTTTCTGCATAATTGAATTACTAAAATAGCCACTTTTGCTCCTGTACTTTCTTCTGATTCCACGGTGAAAATTCATAGCAAAGATGAGATTATAAATGGATGGTTAAAAAAAAAAAAAAAGAGCAAAACAAAAAGTAAAAAAAAACAAGTTAAAAAAGAAAAAAGCCTACATGAAAGTTAGTCTAATGCTTTGAAACTAGAGCAGAGCAGAGGGAGCAAGTAAATGCTTTTATGTGGGAGCAACCTCCAGTATATGATTATAACAGCTAATATGTCAATCTGCTTGCTTTTTCAGTCTCCTGCTAACCATTGCTGAGACACTGTTGTCCTCAGTCAATAAAACAGTGCATCAAGCAGGACCGTTATTGGAATAAGTTGATCAATGTCCTGTTCTCCTTTAAAAGGAAAAATCAGTACTGCTTTGGCTAATTCTTAGAAGCAGTGTTTCTTAGAACTGTGTTCTTAGAATAGTGCTTCCAGCTAAATATGTGTATAGTAGCTCTGACAGTTTCGAGCAGGTCTTGATAAAACCACACTGTCCATTCTTGTCTAATTCTAAACAGTTACGTGGTTTCAATGTATGTGATCTGGAAATCTTTGAGATATGTCAAGTTGTGGTATCTCAGAGCATCGTATACATCTAGTTACCGTTCAGAGTGGAATGACACATTGGAATTTCTATACTCAGATATGTCTCCAATTTAACTTTAAAGCTTAAATCAATTTAAACCTGGTTTACAATGATTTGGATTGTCTCAGTAAGGGATAGGAACTAAACAATATCATTATAAACCAGGTTTCAATTGATTTAAGATTGCTCCCATTTAACTGAAACAATTTAATGTTGTTTATTCCATGAAACTCAGGTACCTTTTAAAAAGATGAGACCTTAGTTTTTAGAAAAATTTTAACTAAGAGAACATAAATATTACAATATTTTGATTTATGAAGCTAAAACTAAAAAAAGGAAAGTTTGAAACAGATTGAGACTGTTCATACAAAGTTATCTGAACATACCTTTTCTTTCAGAGACTCTATAGTTTTTCATCAACCATGTGGCACAAATCAATGTAAAGTTCACCTTGATAAATTACATATGGGATGGAGAATTTTTAAATAATTATAGTCTGAATATTTTTATTATATAACCTCAGTATTCCATATGCTGCAATGGCAGATTTCATTATATTAAGTAGCATTTTAATAAAATAAAAAAATTATATTCCATGTTATTATAGTCTTAGAATTATGACTTATAAGTTTGCATCAAGATTTTTAACTAAAGCAGTATTTTAGCTGTCTTACAGTATGAGTTATCAGAAGATTTTGATCTTGTTTTAGCATTTACATATTAAAATATTTTACATTTTTCTGTTTCAGTTTTAGCTCCTTTTCTTCCCAGACTGTTCACTTCAAGAGGCAAGTGACATCTCTGTTAGAACTAATAACTGAGATAGTCCAGTCAATTTTAACAGTTCTCTAATACATTTTGAATCTGTGGATAATACAATCAAATATGCTGTAGTGAGTTGATATTACTAACTCTTCTCCTTTTCCTCTCCTTTCCTATTTTCTAATACTACAATAGGGCTCTTAAATACTTACCTTTTTTCTTAAAAGCCTCAGAATGCATATTTTCTAACCATTTGTCTTCTGCTTAATAGATGATTTTTTTCCACATTAAATGTGGATGTATTCTAATATTGTAAGCTGGCATTCACAAAAGGAGATATGTTTTAACAGATAATATTCTTTCCCCAAACTTTTTTAAGTACTGATTTTGCACTGAAGTACATCATAAAAAAAAAAAGAAGAGAGAGAGAAAGAGAAAAGAATAACCATTGAACCACTCAGGTTTCATGTATTTTAGAAATACATTCTCTTCTCTTTGTTGTGAAGTTGCAGACGACTTGCTGAGAATTGTTTGTGTGCATTTGAGAACAGAATTTAGCCTTAATGACATTTTTGAAAAGATACATGTTCTGTGACTGGAGCACATTTCATCTATTTTGTCATATGGCTGGTGACAACAGCAAGTAGGTCCTAGCCAAACAAAGTATCCCTGAAGTCTTTTGCTACTCTTTAAAGAGTAGTTTCTAGAAAGAAAAAAGGAAATAAAAATAAGAGGATATGAGACTTTGGGTTATTTTGGGAATACAGAAGGCTTTGGCAGGCATCTGTCTGATTATTTGCATGGGCTCAATCAACTCGGAATCTGACTTACACATAAGCCATGGTGAATTACAATTTCACAACAGTCTTGCAAGAATAAGTACATGTTGTGCACTCCATTATATGAGAAGATTGACCAACTCATCCAAGTAAACCCAAGGAAAGACACTAACTGCCTTTAATGCATCTTAGTCTTTATGTACAGAATCTTTTGTCCTTGTACATCTCTCTCTAGCTGGAAGGAAATCCCCCACCATGCAAATGTGCCAGGATGGTTTGAGTGAGATGCAGCTTCCCAGCACTGCTCCAAGTTTTAGCAACTCAGCTTCAGTATAGAAATAATTCTAGAAAGCAGTACTGCTAAACAAGAGCTGATCTTCCATCCAAGGCAGAATGGGTAGCTAGCCCAGCTGGCATGAGCACTAAACATGTTAAACCCTCTATCTAGATGTCTTACTGCCTTGCGCTAAGGGACACACCAGGTCATGAGGATTTGACAGCTTATATTATTATTAATGAGATATAAGACCTTTCACTTCCAGGTCATCTGTTTGAAGTCCAGGCAAGACTGGTGGTAACCAAACATTATCAACATGTTTTTTGGCCTATGCAAAATAAGCCTTTTGTCTCATTTCAGCCTTTTTCAATTAAAAAATTATTTGACGGTGTCATTGGAAGAAATTGGAATACTGCCAGAAGCTCCTCTAGATAGAGTTGCAGTTAAGATTGTATAGCAGTACCTAAGAAAAAAAAAAAAAAAAAGAAGTAAATCATTTAGCCCTTAGGCTAAATTTCTATTTTCTATTCCAGGTTCTAACAAAGGACTCATTTACATTTCTGAAATTATTATGAAGCCTTGCATAGGACTAGATGCAGTAACAAAAACACTAACACACTGAGGAACTGCACCTAAAGTCTTAGAAAGCTCACAAAATAAGTATCTGGGATGGAAAACTTAAATATGATTGACACATTTAATATTTAGACATATATACATTTAGTTGCAAATATGTGTGTGGCCAAAGTCTGACCCTGAATTTTCTTTACAAGAGTTGAGCAGTGTAAATAATCTCTGGTAAGCAAAGCTATTTATAACTTTGTCTTACTTGTTTTTCAGGAGTAACGGAAGGGCTTATTTTTAGTTTTGATACATTATCAGTAATAAATTGAAAGAAAGGACCAGATAACACATTATATTATCTCCAGCCTACCCAGGAGATTTTGGAGGAGAGGAAAATCATCTTCATCCCTGTCAACTACTGGAGAGAGAAACATGAAAGGGGTTCTGAGAGTGGTTTCATCTTCCATCTCCAGCCCTTCTCCTCTATCCCTGGTGTGTTCTCTCCTGAGAGACTGAGAGAGCCATGCCACCTATCACATCCTCCCCTTCCACTACAGCAGTTGCCATCCGTACATCAGTAGCTCTGATGATCTTTGGGGGTCCTGAGGGCAGAAAGCAGGAAACACAGGGGAACGACTGTACCAAGTATGCAGTGACACTTCCTAATAATTCTCTCTCAGCCTCCAACAGCTTGTACCTCTGAGGCTTCCAGAGTCAGAGGTGCTAGTTATTTTCTTTCTTTTCTTAACTCATTTTCTCTCTCTCTCTCTGTCCTCTGGCTTGCACTCTCTCTCACTCTCTTTTATCCTCTAGAGGTGGCTAAGGTACCTAAAGCTCCACGTTTCATGCTTTTTTCTTTAAGAAAAATGTATGTACATGTGCACAAACAGATATATCAGTTAAATAGCAAAGTTTCATTAGAAAATGCCAAAAAATGTCCAAATATTTTTCCTAGTTTTTCAAGCCTCCCAATGGAAACTCTTCATTGAATTCAGCATATGCACTACTGAATAGTTTTCTCCCTTCAAACTCAGTTTTTCTTGCAAATTAGTCTTCAAGATAGGAATTTCATTGCAAGGGATTGCTTGTTTGGTGAAGGGACAGGAATGTGGAAGAAGAGTGATTGTTTTTCTCTTTTTATGGTAGACGTGTAACCACAAAATCCTTATACTTCCAAACATGGAAATTTAATTCAGTCAGATTATCATAGTTTCTGCTTATTATATATTCAGATTTTGATCTTCAAGTCTATGTATAAGAAAGAAAAACATATTTGTATGAGTTTAATTTAGATTATGGATTCAGGCATAGGCTGAAAACAGTTATACTTTTGATATGTAGTTGGCTTTCACATTGAAAAAGAAAAAAAAAAAACCAACACAGTTTCTTAACATACTATTTTTAGATATCTCAATGTTTATTCTAATATTTTTTCCACATTACTATCCAAAACAGCTTAATATTTTATAAGGTGGTTGCTAGTCATATATGACAGCGCTCCTAAGCACAGCTTTGAAAAGCTGTTTGTGCCTTACTGCACCACACCCTAAGTCTGAGCATCTTCAGTTTCTAAAGCGGCAGCCAGATTTCCTGCTTTCCGAGCCTTAAGATGCAATTGTTCAAACTTCATTGTTTTGTATTTCTGAATGGCTCTGAGAGTCCTTCGTTTGCTCTATTTAAATTTTTTATTTTATTCCTTCATAACGTCCAAAACTCTTTCTATTTAAGGCTACAAAATTAGACTACAATAGAGCCTTCGACTTTACACTTGCCTAATGAGTAAGTCTGGAGCTTTTCCCTTGTCCTGAGATACTACACTCTGGATGGAGCTTGTTAGTTTATCAGAGGGCAAGCTGATGCGCTACCTGATATATGGAGAGAGAAAAATAGGCATAAATAACAGAGAGAGTAATATATAAAAGAAAGAAAGGCCTAGGCATAAGGAGACAGACTTCAGTGTTCTACACCTTATTTCATCTTCACTATGCAGTTGATTCCCATGTATAAATCCCTGCAATGTTTGTAAGAACATACATGGACAGACCTGTGTAGATTAGTGTTAGGAATGTATCCAGAAGTGTATTAACCTATGTTTAACCTAAGCACTTTCAGGACAGGATTTTTGCTTTTTGCCCTTTTGCTGATTTTGGGCTTTTTCTGTCTTTTTCTTTTTTTTTTTTTTTTTTTTCTTTCTTTTTTCTTTTTTCTTTTTTCTTTTTCTTTCTTTCTTTTTTCTTTTTTCTTTTTTTTTCTTTTTCTTTCTTTC
>JBCJKH010038330.1:640-11906 GCA_039877255.1 Loriculus beryllinus
AGCAGAGTGTGACCTGTCAGGTGAAACCAGCAAAGGGTTTGATTTGCTTTTAGCTATTCTACTGTTATTCAATATGACTCCAAAGCTGATTGTAAGCCTTAACACCTTTTTTTAAGGAATAATGCTATTTCAGGGGAAAGTTTTGGGTACAGTACCATGACTCTATCCTCCAGTTAAACACAAGTACTGTTGTTTAAAATATAATAGACCTTTTTGGCTGGTTTCACGTCAACAAGGAGGTCAATTTAATTTCATGTTTAAGTTTACATTATTTTTTCTTTCATTTTATACTTCATAGATCACATAGCTGTACCTCTAGCAACTTTCAGGAACCAGGTTTTAAGTGCTAAGTGTCTCTAAAGGAATGTAAATGATGCAAACAAAACCTCAATTTAGGCTATCCACATTTTTGTAATGTGGAGTGAGTTACGACTAATGTATAGCATGTACGTGCACTTTGTGCGTGGAAAGACTGCTTTAAAATTGTATTGTTACTATATAGTCTAGCATGAGCTAGCCAGTGGTTCTTCTGGACAGCTTACATTGTACTTATTAAGAGAACATTAATTTTCAGAATGAAAGGTGGATTTTTTTCTGGTCTCATTGTGCTTCTGTAGAATACCCACATTCATGCATCTACACATGCAGACAGGAGTGCAGCCTTGAAGAATGAGGATGATGCTCCCTGACCAATTATTACAATTAAATTGGAGCATAAATAAATGACTCCAGAAAGGAGCGAATGCTTCCTTCTATATTGCAAGCAGTGTATCTAAATGGTATCACTAAAGCTGGTTATAGAAGAATGCAATTCATCCTCTGGTCTGCAGAAATGTATAATTGATAGACATACTCTTATATCTGAACTTATCAAAATCTGTTAGCATACTGTACTTGCCAAATTGTTTAGTTTTGTGTACTAACCCACAGTAAATTAAGAACCTACTTCAAAACCTGTGAGAACTTTAGCAAGCCTATGATTATAGGACTGGGGAATTAATAAAATACAGTAAACAAGGGAAAAATAAACTGGCTTCTGTTGCCTTTCAGAAACTTTCAAAGAAAGGTGACATGAATAGAGCCATTGCCACCACCATTGTTTTTTAAACAAGTAATCAATAACCAATGCAAGCACATTCCAAAAACTAGCAGTAAGACTCTCTTAAGTGCTGAACCCTATCATGCAGCTGCAAAAGGTATGTCATCAGAGTCCAAAATCCATGTCTGTTGTTGGAGTCATTCTTGCCCCCTTGTTTCCTGGTTTTAATGTGATAATTCCCAAAATGATGAGGCAGAATTCTGTCAAGTTATTTCCAGTGAAGGGATGCATCTGTAGAATACCAAAGACCTGAGGAGAGGTTTTAATTCCTGCCAGGAATTTTGGGCTCCATTATCTTCCAGCTTGCTTTCCACATTTGTAAGGTCTCTTCTCATCGATGTTAAGATTTATGCAGACTCTTCTGTCAAGAAAAGAATCAATAAGATAGTTTTTGAGTCCTACCCACCTTCGTATAGCCAAACACTGATCAACAGGCTGAGCGACAAATCACTGATAAATTTTTAGCCCGTTATGTTTAGCCAAACAGTTATTATCCAGCATGCAGTAAACAGGGCCTGGATCATAAAAAAAACACAAATAAGGGGTAGTTAAGCTAAGAGATGGCAATGATCTTTGTTTGGTCCACAAATAAATTTTCCTTTTGCACAGATGTACTTGCTTTGGCATCACCAACCTGGATTAATATTAGGACATCGAAAAGAATAAGTCTGCATATTAAAATGTTTTCAAATTCTTTAAAAATGTATATGGCTGAAAATGGCAATTAATTTCTCTGCAGTTCAAAAGTTAATGCATTTTAAATTTAGTTGGCTAATTTTGTATATAAAATACGAAAGGACAGAATGACCTTTTTGACTGTCAGGTATAAAGATCATTATGTTCAGCCTGATTTCTACCAGCTGTTGTTTGGTTTTGGTTTTATTCTGCTGAGTCAAACAGCCTCATAACCTCTTGCTGTTGAAATGTAGGAGAGTTTTGGCTATTGATTTCAGTGGCAGCAGGACCAGACCCTTCATTATTGATGTTTTCTTCAGGCATTCAGAAAGAAAAACGTTTGAAATGTTCAGATTCTGTCGGAGATATAACCTTTTGGAAAAGCTTTTCTCTATCATAAATATTAATCACAGTGCAGTGGTTGGTCTATAACGTTCAACAGATGAGCTTTAAATGGCTGAAAGGAATCTGCTGTTATCAGTTCTGAACAACTAATTGCTGTCCACATTAGAGCTTTTACTTTGTTTTATGGTAATCAGGATTTAACACTCTGGCATCAGAGGTCCTGTGGTCCATTTCCACACAGTAAAAGAATTCGGTCATTGCCACACGGAAGCTCAGCCTTGGCTGCTGTTAGTAAGTTGGTGCCTGTGTTTTGGGTATCCCTGCAATAGGGACTTGATTTCTTCCCCTGCCTCTGCAAGCTACATTCCTTGAGGGACCTAAAGTGTTGAGACTGGCTCAGTGAAGGGTTCTCACAAAGGGCCCTTTGCCATGTGGGCTTGAAAACCCCTTGTGCTCTGTGGCAGGAAGTGCTGGAGGATGATGAGTTCAGCTAACAGTAGAAACCTTGGGGAAGCTTGATCCTCCATTCAGAGATAAGCCTGCTCCCCCTGCTGTAACCCAACCGGGAGCCAACGCAACTTCTCTCAAGGACAGACTTCTACCAGCAACCCTTGACAAAACAGTTCAAATTTATATCACCACGTTAAAAGGAGCTTATCCTGCTATCATACAAGTTATAGTGTGGAGAAAAACTTGATTTTTACAGAGGGTTTCCATGCTGCTTCTCTACTTTTTTCTTTAAATCTCTGTACATAGCAGTGAATAATTTAGCTTGAAGCCCAGACCTTATCCCCTATATTGGCAGATGTGGAAATCACATCCTCACCAGTGTTGTGTGTAAACTCCTGAAAATGTGAATGTGCTTGACTGTAGAAATCACTTATATGAGGTCAGTAATGGAGTCAGTAAACTCTATGTGTAAGTTCAGTGTCCCAGTCTGTTGCAATTACTATTCATGGAGATATTCAGCAATGTCTCTATTTCTATCTTGGCTCAGCAGTTCCCTTCCAAGTCTGGCTGACTCAAAGCTATCAAAACAAAGACTTGCAAATTCAGGAGTTTTCTTCAAAATAAGCACTCTGGTAATCAGTCTGTGATGTTGTTTTGTTGGTGCGTTTTTTTTGTTGTGGTTATTTTTTTCTTTGACTTACAGTGCTGAAGTATGAATTCACACATGTTGCCTTTGCTAGATACTTGATTTCCTTT
Source organism: Loriculus beryllinus (assembly GCA_039877255.1). Lineage (NCBI taxonomy): Eukaryota > Metazoa > Chordata > Aves > Psittaciformes > Psittacidae > Loriculus > Loriculus beryllinus. The sequence continues at coordinate 3,966 of JBCJKH010038330.1, forward strand.
AGTTTCCTTTATGGGTATGGACGCCTGTATGTATAGGTATGTGTGTGTATGCGTGCGTATCGGCAGACAGCTCTAGCTAAAGTGGTAACAGTGCTTAGTGCCAACAGTTTTAAGCAGTGATTCATCAGCTGAACAGGAAGATTTTCAAGTAAGAGTTCTTTCAAAATCGTCTCTTTAGATCCAAGAAACTGTAGTTCCTCCTACTGGCTCCTGTGGTCATGGCGAGGATGAATCGTCTGAACATAAAATACATAGGAGTATAAAATGCTACTTTTGTCTTGAGACATACTATATGAATAAATGGTGCCCAAAATGAAGTTAGGTAAACATAACGTACTGGATCTATGAATCATTTGACCAATATCTTCTTACGCATACTTTGTCGCATGGGGAGTTATTTTCACAATGCCTAACATACTAGCTGTAGTGTCATAGATATGGCAATGTACATGCAAGCTTCAATGAGAAATAAGAATTGTTAATGTAATTCAAGGGCATATAACAAAGGCATGAATTTAAACAAAGAGGAGAAATCATTTTACTAACATGCTGTATGTGTTTTTTCACGAGTCAGGTTATACCTCTGGGATTCAAAGTCTGCAAACCATCTGTGCAGCTTCTCCTTTGTAGAGTTTAAGTACTTGGTTACACAAAAAGCTCTGTGGTTTTTGTGGTTCTTTGATTTTTGCCTTAAATATTCTAATGTCTTATGACATATTTAGATAACTGTCACTTCCATCATAGTGTGATACACTTTCCCAAAGAAAGTGGTGAAAGCTTCAGATTTTGAATCATTTAAATCTGAGTAGGGGGCTTAGTCAAAAAAAAAAAGGAAAAACTTTAGACAAGTTGATGTTCAGCTTCATCCAGCATCCTCCTGTTGCTGGTTGGCCCTATGATTCTGCCACAATGAATTATGCTGCCATCCAAGTGAATATAAGAAACTGTATTACTGTCAAAGGAGGCACCACCTCCTTGGCTGGAGTAGACACATGAGGTTGCACATTTTTAATATTCCTCTGGGATAAAGCTCTGCTGAGTAACTGGGTATATTCCTTTTTTAAGTTATTTATTTATTTATTTATTTTTATTATTTTAAAGCAGGAGTAAATAATGTCCTGCTTAATTTTAAAGTGAGAAACAGGTCTGTGCAGCTCCAGAAACCGTATCTGAGGGGAATTAATAATGACTGTTAAGCAGCTTCCTTTGAGTGTTACAACTGACATACTTAACTGTAGATGCCATCATGGCCCTTATGGGGCTGACGCCAGCACTTTTTGTACCTGATCTGCATTTCATTGCTACCCATAACTCCTGTTCCTTTCATCCCCGAAAGCTAACATATGCTAATATTTAATTTCTGTCAGTGCTTGCTCTACCACAGAATACAGCATAGGTAAAAGAAATCCCTGAACCATTAACTGAATGCTAGCCTTGTAGGAATGGAAACTCTTTTTGCTCCTTTCAAAGTGAAGATGGAGTACAAAATACAGCATGTTTCTTATACTTGTACCTCCATGTGCGCTATCTGCATTTATGAGTAAAAGAAAAACCTAAAGAAACTTCTAAGTCAGCGATAGTTCACATACTCTTCAGAAATACAAACTAGTGTCCTAGCTTATAGTTTTCTGTACTTCTTAATTGTACAAAGCACAATTTGTAAATGTAGTATGTAAAGGTTGCATTTGTGAGAGAACTAGAATTTCACAGATCAATGGGGTTTGCAAGCTTTTTATTATTTTTTCTTCTTTCAGAACCAGAACTGTTGAATACAGCTCTGGATGGGGCTTTAAGTCACAGTTTTTCACTCATATGAAAGTAAGGAGCTGCTAATAAAGTACGTGCTCATTATCCTCATTAACAGTAGCCAGAAGAATTTCAGGAAGGATGGTTCATGTCTAATACACATCAAATAGTCTTTGACAAAGCCTTTGGCATGTTGATGGTTAGAAAACATACACTAACAGAATCCTTTGCAATGAAGAACGCCCTAGTGATATGTGTTAGCTTGCTGTAGTTTAAAATGCCAAAAATTTATTATCGTGAATATATGAAAGACAGCAATTTTCAATGATAATTATTGTTGAAATAACTAAAATTATGACTGTTCAAAGCAACATTCTGCAAAACACTTTGCAAAACATTTATATTTCTATTTAGATATAAATAAACAAACATTTTTTTAACCTTATTTTTCAATAATTCCTTTAGACTTTAAGTTTCCCAAAGAAACATCCCAAATCTAGGTAAGTTTTCTTCCTAAATTTTATTTAGAAGAACAGAGGGATCATTTCACACTATGCTGGACTTAACCTTATCCATGTACAAGGAAGAAATATGTTGCCTGGGTCAATGAATATCTGCAGTGCCAGGAAAGATATCAGAGAGATTATTTTCTTCTGAAAGTAATGTCCTGAGCTTCATGTTTCTAAGAGTACATTTTCTTCAAACAAGTCCCTCTCAGAAATCCATAGGAAAACATACTCAGTGGCCATAGAGGGAAAGTATATCGTTACCAATGCAAGTTCTCAGTCTTGGACAGATTGGTGTCATGATTTATTTTTACATGCAAAAGGTTGAGTGTGCTGTTGGAATATGTTTCTTTGTTCTCTCTAATGGTAATTCTTCTCTAATTCAGGCAGTTAACACATTTGCATTTGGGTGTAGTGGAAATGATATGGCATATATGTGTGTGGGATGCCTGTGCAAGGCAATTGCATATAGCCTGAAAATATCGGTAACAGTCAGGCTTCTCAAGGCACTCCTGTGCTCAGGTTGTAATGGCTAGCCTTCTCTCCTATTCCAGATCCTGGGAAGATGATGCCATGACAAATCACTGTGGTGCCACAAATCCTTTAGTAGCTCAGTACGAAGTGGGTGGATAGTCAGAGGAGACATAGCTCATGCTAAAGAATTATTTCACTCATGACTGCTGCAGTGCTTGAACTTCCACCGTCAGATTCTGGCCCTGCTGACATTAGTGAGACTTTACTGTGGACTTCAACAGAATCAGGGTTTCACCTCAGGTCTCCAGATGTGAAAGGTTAATGCATTAACCCACTGCAGCATTTAGCTCCTCAGGCTTGATACCTAGTTCAATATACTTTAGTGTAAGTCTGTAAATATGACATTCAGGGGTGGTTCCCAAGAGACTTGGGTACATCAGAAACAGTGCCAGTGTGAATAATGCATATCACAAGGATTTGTGACTGTCAAAAGGGAGATAATGACTTATCCAAAGCTTGTGTTTGAGGCAGTACTCTAGGAATTGTAAGTTTACAGAGCCTTTAAGAATTTCTATATGCAAAAACATTTTTGTATGATGGTGATATCTGGAGTCCCCAGTAGATAACCTGGGCCCCATTGTGCCAGCCACCATACAAATAGAGTCTTCCTCCATAAAGCTTGCAATATAAGCTCATAAGATGCATAAAGTGTTGGATAATGAAGTGTCGTTGTTGTTTTACAAATTGGGAACCAGGACATAGAAAGTTTAAGTGATTTGCCCAGGAGCATGCAGGATGTCTGTGGCAGAACTATCATTTGAATACAGGTCATCAACTTCCTCAGACCAATTCCTTGATAAGTGCTTAACAAAGCATAATCAAAGGTACCCTCACTTAAAACCCTACACCAACACCAGAAGTGAAAATAAACCAGGTAGTTCTTCTAATAGCATTGTGGTTATCCCTTGAAACTATTAATACATCTGGAACTTAAGGTGATACATTTACTCTTATGCCTGCTTTTGTAACTTCACTTTCTGCTGAGAGCAGAGGAGCAGGGGGAAAAGGGGATGTTCTTTCTATGAAACCAAATGGAAGTTATAATACACTCTATTTCACTGACAGGTGATCCCACAAATGTCTAAGTTTTATAGGAGACACAGTACTATGCTAATGCAGCAGAAAAGTGTAAGATCTTGTGTGCATTCAAGTGATGCACATCTAAACCAACTAAAATGGGAGTCCAGCTTGGACTGACCTGTTCTCAGTGAGCTGTTTTCATTAGATTGTGCGTGTGGCAAACCACATTTTTGCCCATCAAAGTCCCAGGTTTGTCTCTGTGCCAAGAAACTATCAAATGAAGCTCTTTTACAGAGCTTTTGGGAAGCTTCAGAGCTTAAGGGATGGAACTTTTCTTTTTAAGAATGTTAAATCTTAAACAGTTTCTAGTCTGTAATTTCTGCAGGATCCTGTTGGTTCCCTGATTCCCAAGGTGCAGAAAAAAAGAAATTAATAACTATTCCACTGCCTTCTGTCAGTATAAATTGTGGAAACAGGTGCATGTCCAATCTTATTCAACTTGCATAGCTACTGTCAAGATGAAAAATTATACTTTCCTGTGAAACTTTTTTATCCATTAGCATTTCAGTAACATCAGAGGGTTTTAAAGACATTTTTGCAGCCAAGACAATGTGAATTTATTTTTTAGATCATTGACTTTGCTTATTTAAAACTTTTTCTTCCCTCAAATAATTTCAGTTCTAACTTTCCTTCTTTCTTTTTTTCTTCCATTTTTTTTTTCCTGTGAAAAAGATCATACAAATGAAAAATCTAAAAAACTTCTAGAACAGGAAAAAGTTGACTGTAAAATCATGTGACTCACCTAGGCTGTTTTTAAGTCTGAAAATACGCTTTTCCATGTTTCATTGAACTCTTTCGATCTCAGGTTGACAAGTCTCTGCAACAGAAGTCATTGACAATTGTTTGGCTTTACAGCTAGAGCAATGACTAAATAAAACTATTGCGAAGTTGAACGCATTTTCTTAGCATCACAAAATTCAGAACAGATAACAAAAAGTTTACAAGAGGATCCAATTTTGCAAACCTTTGCTTTGCCTCCAGCAAAACTAATCACTTAAGACCGGCAAGCAGAGAAATCTACAGACTAATGGGAAGCCTGAAAAAGTCAATTCACATTTCATCAATAGTAGATCACTACCTAAACGCGGGCTTCAAAGACACCTAAAATTTAGAATAGACACTCTGAAGTGTATTAAAAAAGTTCAAAAGCTAGTAAAATAACGTAGTGCATCTTTGCTGAACTACCAAGAGCGGCTGAAAAGCTGTTATTTTAGAAACCTTCAGTGCAGCTGATTACATGATGCTAATATTTGAGGAAGAACTTTGGTTGCCAAGTGATTATAAAACTGACAGTTTTATGAATTGCAGTAATATGAAATGCAGTTTACACTCACGTTGTCAGAATTTTAGGATCTCAAGTATGAAAACCTCCCCCAATTAAATTATTATGTTCTAAAATTCAATTGACATACCAAAAGGTCAGTTTAATAGTTGCCTTCGAATGGGTCGCACACACTAAGTTTCCAGCTTTCAGCTGCAACCCTCTTTGTTCACTAGACAAAGACAAAAAAGGTACACATGTACATCAGGTGCAGTCCTGGCCTGAAAAATCAAGTCATTCTGCAAATTATGTTCCCTTGCTCCAGAAATCTGATCACTGTGTAGATAGCTATACTTGACTTCTATGAGAAAATCAATTCTTACTACCCTTTAATCCTGCTCACCCTGCAAAGCCAAGGCAGTGATTTGAAAGGGAGCTCAGGCTTTCTGTATCACCCATGTAACTACTTTCTCATTTCCATCTGTCCATGCCAGCCATGGATGCTAATAACATTGTAAAGGGGTTAATTATGGCCTTGTTTGGCCTTTGAAATACTAACAGTAGCAAAAAAAAGGAATGGCAAACATTCAGCAAAATCTGCAGAGCTGACAGGGAAAAGGACATTTTCCACTGGGTAGGTCAGTACTTAAAACTCAAAATTAACAGAGACAGTGCACTAGGGTGCTGCAACACCATTTTTGCAAAGGTGGGAGCAGAGTTCTGCTTTATGTGACTTGCTCAGGATGAGAGAGGAAATATCTGGTAGCTCAATCTCCAGACATCCACTGCAGTAATGTTTCGGTTATCTTCCCTGAGTTGTAATTCTACTCTGGAAGGTGAAACTGGACCTTTAGAAGATGTCTTGACTTGTTTCTCACAGTAAGGTCTGTGCAAATTCCTAAATGTCCTAACTAAGACTTTCACCTGTAGCTTCCTTACAAATCCAAGAAACTGTGGTTATTTGTTTCTTTTGTTTTAGCTCAAGGTATAAATTATGCTTAAAGGACATTCTCAGGAGTGTTTAGGTGAAAGTGTGTGTTAGTGAATTTGCATAGGAATTTGAGGAACTTGCTGTGATGCTTTGCAAAATCCAACTATACAATTCAGACTGAAACCTTTTTCTCAGAAACAGAGAAATCAGACCTCTGAAAACTTGACAATAAGCCAAAGTAGATGGAATATTTTTAGCTAGCTTACAGTTGCATGATGTGCAATAGTTTTTTGACTTACTGTCTAGGAATTTGTAACCGTGTGTCTTGTTTTAGTGCAGAATCGATATTCGATGATTAGTAAATCCAGTAAATATCAACACAGTTTGTAAATGAAGTTCACAGTGCATTTACTGCTTGACTGCCAAAAAAAATTCAAATGCATGTTCTCTCAGATGAAAAGAAAATGGCTAGGGTTACTGGCTGGCTCTGTGCAACACGTGGAGTACTGTAGTTTTACTGTGTGACAATCATTGCTTCAGAACCTGTTTTCAATTACCAGCAAGTCCCAAGTCTGCTCCTGTCTCTGTCCCAGACATTTAGCGTGTAGCATGAATAACATGCTACATTGCATAACATGAAATGAAAGCAAAACCCGGCTCACTGAAAGGACAGGTAATTTCCCAAACACTATTTGTCACCTTACCTGTGAGAAAACTCTTATTCTGAGAATTTAAGTGTTGAGATTGCCTCCAACTTGAAGTCATTAGGCTCTGTTTTATTAATATGGCCTATGTGATGCTTATCTCTATCATTTGTTTTTCTTAATTTACATGCATTAAAGCATTGCCCAGAGGCTTGAGACATGTGGAGGATGCTCTCAGAAGTACAAACATTAAGAGGAGCAAGAGTTCATTCCTTGCCTTAAATAGGCAACCAAAGCCTTCAAAGGATATACCTGTGGAAGTGAATTTCCAAACTGTATAAATGAAAGAGTAGCTGGCCAAGTAGAAAGGAAAGCAATAATGACTGTGAAGAGTATGAATCACAGAAGCAGCTGGGAAAGATGTTTAAAAATGTTGGGAAAAGTCATTCAGTGATTAATAGCAGGGGTTTGGGTTGTTAGGTTGTTTTTTGGGGTTTTTTTGGGGTTGTTGTTTTGTTTTGTTTTGTTTTGTTTTTTTCTCCTAAATAACCAACATGTTAGTTGGGAGTCCGAGGCATAATTCAATTACATGTTCTGACATGTCAGCTACGCTAGTCTGCTGTGAGTAACTCTCCATCCAGTTGCTCTGACCCTTCTGTGACTGCAAGATCACATGAATTACTAGAAGCTAAACAACATTATCTTGCAATTGAGGTGGACAAAGGCTATGCATCTGACTTGTTACTACAGTTCAGCTGCTGTTACCTGTTCCATAACTGTAACTTAGCCAAGCCTTAGGGGACAAGAACATACAGAACTCATTGGAATGTATGAGAAAAACTATTCAGGGAATGAAGACTAGTTTTCATATTCTCTTCTTCTTACATGTTGATTCTGATGTTGCAAGCTGTATTACAGATCTGAACCTCTCCTAAGTACAGATCTTATTCTGTGTTATATTACAGTTGCTTTCTGTTCACACAACCTCCATGTTTCTACTTCCCATTAGTTCTTCCTCTGTAAGAACTGTTTGAGGTGGGGATGGATGGGGCCATTCTGGTTGGGACTATTTCATTCATCATGCCAGCATGTATGCTGGCAACAACCAACTAGTATATCTAACAGTGATATGGCTGGTGCTGCTAATCTAAATATTTCTACCTTCTTTTCTGGATAACTTTGGATGTAATAAGTGCTTAGGCTTTGACAAATTTTGGCAGCAGCTATAAATCGACTTCA
>JBCJKH010038334.1:0-18598 GCA_039877255.1 Loriculus beryllinus
TGCTTTGGAACTTCACCACTGAACAAGTGCAAAATCCAGAAAAATTAGTAAAACACTTAAATGAGGTGTGTTGTCATTCTGGTCATACCAGAAAGGGACAAATCATGACTACATGCTGGGGCTTGGCCTGTGCTTACAGAGCCCTGTTCAACACTATCCAGCACCTTCAAAAGGAAAAAAATGTCCCTGGATCTGATGGCAAAACAACAGACAGCGCAGTTACTCCAGCTCCAAGCACAGCAGCTACAGCAGCCCCAGTGACAAGTACATTAGCTACTCAAACTTCGACTGCAACAGACAGCGCAGCTAATCCAACTCCAAGTACAGCAGCTACACCAGAGGACCAATTCGTGCCAATATCGGTTGTCCCTGTATGCAAGGGGAAAAGCAAAAAAGAGGCAAGAAAGATGAAGCAAGATGAAGAAACAATGTACTCACCACCTGGGACAGCATCTGACCAGGAGTTATTAGCTAGAATGTACTTCACAATCCCAAATGAGCAGAGAACTGATGGGCCCTTAGTTGGCTTTTTTGTCATAAACTACGTGTCCCCTTGGAAAGGCAGGTATAATTCATGGAGAAAAGTGAGGTAGAGCTGAAGAAGCCTTACTTGGTAAATTGCTTGCCAGGGACTCATTCAGAGGATGTGTCAGGAGGCAGAAGTGTTCGCAGGCATGGAGTGGGATACTGACTTCTTCCTCCCAGCATGGCCCAACTCATAAATCCACTGAAATAAAAACAAAATCAGGTTAGAATGCAAAAGAAGAAAGCTAACTCCAATAAAAAAGGCAGGACAAAAGCACAGGTCACCTCTGTGAGTTTGCTTTCATGTAAGACCAAGTAAGACTTAGTTCAGTCCCCTAAACCTTAAACAGACAGAAGTTTTTTCTCAGAATTTGAATAATTTATGATAAAGATTGTTTTTCTGTTCCTCACACAAGATTTAGAAAAGTGGGGCCCTGATTCAAGACTAAGTAGTATTGAATTACAATTACTTTGTGAAATACTTAAACTCAACCTAAATGCTTATTTTCTCTTTAAGACATAATTCCTATTCTTGACTCAGTAATTAAGTAAAACCCTGTTATTTGTAAAATATCATGCAGCCAATTTGTACCTAATTTAAAGGCTGAGACCATGAAGAGTTAAAGTGCTTTTTCTCCTGTGATAAACACACTCTAGTATCAACATGAAAAAAAGAGTCTCAGCTATGGATTTCTTTCCATTACAATTCCTTTATCCAACAAAATCTGGTTCTTTTACAGGAAAGAAAAAATTAAAAAAATTTAATTAATACAAAAAAGCTGGACTAAAAGAAACTAAGAGAGGTATCTTCTCAAGTAGCTTCTTCCAACCTGATGGACTTTCATCTTTAATGACCTTCATCTCTGTTATCATATCTAACCTTTTTCCCACTTTTAGACCACTCCAAATTTGCCAAAGTGCTGGGTAAACAGCATTTATTACTACACTTCCAAAGCCATTTCCAAAGCATATGTGCCAAACAAAATATTCTACATGGACTGAGGAACAACCTTTCATTTGTAGATAATGAAAACTCTTTTGATCTGTAATTTTGAGTCAGGTCAAAAAGGATTATTTTTATGATAAAAGAGTGTGGCCTTATTCAGAGAAATACATAACCAGTAAGGAAACAAATTGGTGTTTGATTTATCCCAGCAGATCTGTGAAGATTCAGTATGGTAAAAAAAAAAATAAAAAAAATAAAAAATCAGCCTGTTTTTTGAGAAAAACTACCATTTTAAAGAATCTGAATCTTACAGAAATAACCAAGTTTTGGTCTTCAGTGCTCAGTCAGAATGCCAAAAGACATGCAGAACATAATTTGCTTTTATGAAAAGAAGGTAACTATCATGCAGGAGAGAACTCTATAGATAAAAAAAACCTCATACTGTTAGCGTCAAGACAAACACATAACCATTGGAATGGTTATATGAGGTGATTTATTGAGGCGCTGGGAACCAGGGGTACGCACCCAAATCTGATTCCAACCTCGTCACATCGTATTCACAATTTATACATTAAGAGTTTTGTAATTAATGCATATTCAACATAGGTTGCTACATTAGCTAATACATATGTATCAGGAATTGCTTCATCAGTCCATTACGACATCAGCCTCTTCTGCGCTTGCGCAGCCCCCTCTGGTGGTCGTCCTGATGAAGTAAGGAGTCTTCCTCACTCTGTCCTTTTCACCTTTTCATTCTTTGGACGGGCCCCAGCCATTATGTGGACGCAGCATTCTCTTATCTTCACTTGGCTGCTTCTGGTATGCTTTTCTGGCTATCTTAAGCTTAGGTTCTGCTTGGGTAGAGCCCCACAGTACATTCTTTCCTATATCCCCTTCGCCATATATGGTTATGTTAGTTTCTACTGCTAAGGCTACCATGGCTACCATTGTGATGTTTGGTTATAGAGTAACCAAGATATAGAACAGCAACATTACAACATTTTAATATATATATATAAAGACCTTCTATTGATTTACAAACTTTTCAAACATAATCACTTCTATCACTCTATATGATTATTTTTAACATAAATTTCACCTTTTCTAACAATACCATTCCACGAGGCAGCGGTTGTCAGAGCCACACTCACATTGGCAGATGACATGAGTGCATCTTCTGGCAAATACATAGCCCCCACAAGGTCATGGATGTTGACCAGCGAGTGGAGTGGTGCCACTTTCTTTGGGGTGATAATTTCACAAGGTATCCCCATTACACTGCCACAAGACATAAGACAAATGCTGTCATTAGTCTTCCAGGAGAGCTGGTGCAAGCTTGAGATCAGTTATATTTCCTGCTTATATGTACTTCAGTGATGAAGCGATGTGTTTCAGAAAGATTAGTCGATCCTGAGTCTGAGCCACTGAAATGGAGCCTGTCTTCATGTACTCTACAACAATGACCAAAATCAAGTCATATTTGGACAGGATCTTGAATTCCTTTTCATCTCAGACTCATTGCTTTAATACAGTTGCAGAGCTGATGCTTCCACTACTCAGGAGCCTAGAAATTCCAGATCCTCAAATAATTTTAAAGACTTCAGAGCTAGTAACTAAAAGCTGCATTAGTCAATTTTTCAAAAAAAACCAATATAATTCTGACTTGTGTTCTACTCCATTACATTTATTTATGTTTAATAAAAACCCCAGAACTTCACACAGAATCATAGAATCATAGAATAGTTAGACCTTAAGATCATCTAGTTCCAAACCCCAGCTCCTTCAGGACCCGCAGATGGATTTCATCAGGGCCCATGAACTTGTGCACATTCAGTTTCTTAAGATGATCTCAAACCTGATCCTCAGCTACAGTGGGCCTAAGGTCTTTCATTCCCACAGTCCCCGTATCTGTCTTCCAAGACTTGAGTGGCGTGGCCAGAGGACTTGCTAGTGAAGATGGAGGCAAAGAAGTCCTTGAGAACCTCAGCCTTCTCCAAATCCATGGTAGCCAGGTCTCCTGTTTCCTTCTGGAGAGGATCCACATTATCCCTAGACCTCCTTTTGGTGGCAGTGTACCTATAGAAGCCCTTCCTGTTACTCTTGACATCCCTGGCCAGACTCAATTCTAACTGGACCTTAGCTTTCCTGACCTGGTCCCTAGCTTCCCAGACAATGTCCCTATATTCTTCTTAGGCCTCCTGTCCTTGCTTCCACCTTCTATAAGCTTTGTTTTTCCTTTTACATTTGCTCAGGAGTTCCTTATCCATCCATGGAGGTCCCCTGGCCTTCCTGCTCCATTTCCTTCTTGTTGCGATGCTACGCTCCTGAGCTTGGAGCAGGTGATCCTTGAATACCATCCAGCAGTCTTGGCCTCCCCTGCCCTCTAGGGCTATATCCCATGGAACCTTACTAAGCAGGTTCCTGAAGAGGCCAAAGTCTGCTCTGTTGACTTCCAGGGCAGTGAGCTTGCTGCACGTTCTTCTCACTGCCCTGAGGATCTCAAACTTGACCGTCTCATGATTGCTGCAGCCAAGGCTGCCCGGGATCGTCACATTTCCAGCCAGCCCTTTTCTTTTGGTGAGCACGAGGTCAAGCATGGCACCTCTCCTTGTTGGCTCCCCTATTACTTGCAAAAGGAAGTTGTCTTCCACACAGTCAAAATACTATTGTGAAATGGTACTTGGTACCTTACAAGTCCTAAATTTAAGACTCATTGGCCATACCTTCATCTGAGTAGTACACATTTAATTTTAAATAAGTTTTTCACTTTTTTGATACTTTGTTCAGAAATCTTGCATTTTCACACACATTGTAGGCCTGAAGTGCACATTGTGTCTAGCTCTGTGAAAAGTGGTTGCAAGAATAATGTCACATAATTCAATACCTGAATATTCCCTGTGTTAAACCTGTCTCCTGACGGAAGAGCTTGCTTTCACTTCCAGTAAGTCAAACTGACATGAAGTTTGTGCTTGAATGGATAACATTATTTCACAGCCAATTTCATTCCATAAATCATGTACAATCTGTTCCACTGTAAGATCCCTCTTGGTTGGCAGTAATGCTTTGCTGCCTTACTCTCCCTCTTTACTATGGTTTTATGTTAGCATTTTTTTTTTTTTTTCATTTGTTCAACAAAATTTGTCTCAATAATTCATGTCTTTAGAGTTTGCTGAAAGAGGTATTTAATAGCATACTTGCTTATCAGTGGAAGTAGTGTAAATATTAGATGAAATCTGGGAATTTGAGTATGGTGAAAAGATCTTGAATCTGTTAAGTCAGTCACAGTCATATTACACTGATAAGGAAAAAGGCCTCAGCTGAGCATTTGTGGTTTATTAAAATGTATTTATTTGAAAAGAAGGAGTATGAGAAAGAAGTAAGAAGCAACCCTGCCTAAAGTGATTCGGGCTCTGATTCATAGCCTTACCAGGATGTTGCAATGCAAAGTCTGTAGGTGTAGCTTCTGTCCTTGTACTGCCCATCTGTTTTTAATATTCTGAACATTACTGAGATAGATTTTGAAGGTGAACCAAAAAAAAAAATAAATTAAAATTTAAAATGGGTAGGATCCAAATTTGACTTAAAGTCTGACTTGAAATTAAAAAATAGTAAGCAGATTTTAGGAACAGTAATTGAAAACAGCTTTATGCTTCAGAAGGGTGCAAGTTAGCATAGTAATATATGTACCTTTTCTTGCAAACCAATGTACTGTTACTTTATCTTGAAGCGTCTGAACTTCTGAAAACTCACTTATGGTTAGTCAAACCCATCTTTCTTGTTTTTTTTTTTTTTTCCAGCTGTGTGGTGCTCTCCTTTGCTGTGATACAAGAATATTAAGAATACCTGAGCTGTTGGCTGGCTGGAGACAATGTTTATTTTGCTGAATAGTGTTGTCTTACTTTTTCGTTACATACTCATGTCTTATCTGTGGTGTATATTTGAATTTGAGCTTGGTTTGCCAAACAGATTTTACTAACAATAGCTAACATGATTTCATCTTTTTTTTTACTTTTTGTAGTGTCAGCTTTGTGAAAAGGCTTTTATGAACTATTCGTTTTTACAAAGTCACATGCAAAGACGTCATCCAGAAGAATCTCAGATTGGTATGTACTTTAATATTGTCAAAAAAATTAAGATAAATGGTGTATGTGATATAGTGAGGATGTGCAGTTCATGAGTTTGTGTAACTGGGAAGAATGATTTTTGGTTCCATTTTTAGGTGGCAGATACCAATATGTGTGAATGCAAGCAATACTGGCTGACAAAATGTATTGGGTGACATGTTTCAGTTTATAGAAAATGATTAACAGAAAATTGTATGCCATATTTACAGTACCTTTTCAAACTAATATTTCCACTGAATACTTTAGTCAGTAGCAGACTTCAGGGCACACTTTGTGTGTAGGCATGTGTATTATGAAGGTGTGTGTAAAATGAATAAATGTATGTATATGAATTATCAGTCATATAATACTCCAGCTCACCTGAAATCAGTTTGAATAGGCTCAGACTCTCGTGAACTAAACTGACTAAAATATAGTGAGAAAGAGAAGCAGTCAAGAATAATCTAACTTCAGGTATTTACGATAATCTCTGTTGCTGTGCCACTAATTTACATACATTTGCCTCTCTTAATTGAAAAATATTTAGTTTGAAAAGCAATTCTCTCAAAATTTGTTTTATTTATTTCTAAATTCTTTCCTTCCCATTAGGCTGCATGCTTATGATTTATTGCTAAGGACTAATAAGTATTGACAAATGGCAGTGATTAGAAATGAGGAAAAAAGAGAGTTTGGGAGGAGAAAGAGAGGGAAGAATCTAGTGGGGTCTGAATTGTAGCTTGTCAGGCAAATAAAACAGCAGGAAGAGTGAGAGGGTCTGAGTAAGCTCTGAGTAAGCATTAATATATTGGAAGAAGAAAGCTTGTGTGCTTTACGCTTGATAAAAATGGTAGTGGAAGATGCTGCAGAAACAGTAGAATTAATTATTATACAAAGAATTAGTCTGAAATGGCTGAGATGTGAGGGAAATACGCCATACAGTTATTTCTGAAATAATATTCTGCATTGTGCTCAGATTCCCAGATGATGGTCTAGTAAATCCTTGGTAAATTAGTAAAATGTTTCAAGATTAAAGATTGCTGTATTTTTTGCATATTTAACATGTTTTTTTTTACAGTGACATTCTTCCTGGCTCATTCCAGATAAATAATGAGTTGTATTCCAAATGGATTCCTTCCAAAAGTTATTTAGAATAATAAATTAAACTTAACAGAATTGAATTAATGAGGTTCACTTTGTCCTTCATGTGTAATTTTTGAGCCTGTGTTGCTTAGATTACTTTGAAATTATAGATTACTTTTTCTTTTAAATATTGTATAAACTGTTTCACATGTCATTGATAACATGTATTTTCAGTCTTTGAGAATAAGTTGGCAATTAAACACATATATATTTAAGAACATCTTTGGTGAATCATAGTAGTGGGAGGGAAGTGGTCTAAGAGAGCCACACTTCATGAAAATGCTACTGAAACACTATAGAAATGCATTTGCAGTATCACATCTACAGAAATTACAACAAACATTTTAAAAATCTGTGTTTCCTTAAAGCAGAGCAGAAGAGGAAAGCAAAGACAGACAAATTGCAGGATGAGATTGATAAACTGAAGGAGCAGTTGCAGCTCACCAAATCCCAGTTAGAGGCTGAACAGCAGGCTAACGTGGTCAGGTTTTCTAAGGTAACATGTGCTAAGTAATGTGAACATCTCAAAAGCATTAGTATTTTGGACTGTGTTCATTCATTTTGTAACTGGAACAGAACAAAGTGTATCTACAACTTTCCTGTCTGGCAGAGATGTGCTTGAGCATTAGAACATAGCCCTCCCTTGCCTCAGGTAATTCATAGAATCACAGAATGGTTAGGATTGGAAAGGACCTTAAAATCATCTAGTTCCAGCTCCCCTGCCATGGGCAGAAACGTGTCACCCTAGACCAGGTTGCCCAAGGCTCTGTCTAGTATTATAATTTCTAATAATATAATATTATATAATTTTTATATCCACTTTCTCCTTACTTTCATTTCAGACGTATTTTAAATAAATACGTGAGGCAGCACTTCTGTGAGCACTTGCCAGTTCATAAGCTGTATAGGCTGTTACTGAAGCAAATAAAATTGCCTTGCTCTGGGGAAATAAAAACCATTTTTGGCATTATGATATTTTGTAGTGTGTAAGTCTTTCTTAGATCTAGCTGTGATTTTATGTGACATTGCAAACTGAGTAGGATTTATTCTTTGTTGTGGAGAGCTTTACTGTCTAACAGAGATGTAAAGCAGTTCAAGGAAGAGAGACTGAGAAAAAACAAAGCAGTCTGGAGCTTGCGTGTTGGTCTGTAAACCCTTAGGATTTGGCTGACCAGAGAGCGAAAGCAGAAAGTAGTGGTAGCTGCTGCTGTGTGAATGAAGAGACCTTAAACCAGAATGATTTAAAAGCAGTAATTATCTATTTGTAATCACATGCAAGGCTTTGTTTAGTATTATACTGAATCTTCTAAGTATGCTTACTGGCTCAGAAAGAGAAAATAGAATCTCTTAAGTTACCTGTATAATCACTTTTTTTAACTTTGATTATTTCAGGTCATCTCACATCTTGCATTTCTGTTTAAGTAAATACAATCATAATTTGCTATAGAAATAGTTTTTTTGGTTTTTTTTTAGCAGGGAAGAGGCTTTGTGCTTCAGTTTGAGGAGCAAATTCTTGGCATAAGAAGCAAATATGTCCCCTGATTGAGTTAAATGCTGATCTTCGTATTGCAGTTTGCCCTATATTACATTCAAAAGCAATGTTTTGTGGTTGTTGACCTAACTTGTGAGAACCTTCTCTCAATGTTTAGAACTTCTAAATGGCTTTCCTAGGGGAGTATGAGGACCTTCAAACATAAAGCCAACCAATATATTTTGAAAGAAACCTTGCATTTTGAATTTAAAGGAAATAAAGAAAACAGATATCATTAATAATTTTCTTCCTTGTTTTCAGGAAAATCTGGTCGTCTGTAAAACATGTAGTGCTTCTTTCCCTGAACACTGCTTCAGACTCTTCTTTCTTCAGTCTTCTTGTTCCCCTTTTCTCAAGGCCATTCAGCTTCCTGTTTCATTTTGGTTTTTTTTCATTTTCAAAGGTACTGAATTACCAGGTGAAGAACATGGCTAGAGTTTTACTTAGGAATGTAAGCCATGTGTAAACATGTGCTAGGCATGCTACTCTTTCATTCTGTACCTCACTTTTGAGAGGTACAGCAATTATATGTCCCTAATGAATTGTTTTTCTTATGAAATGGGACTTGGAGTGTGCATAATAGGGCAGTGTACACTTTTTAGTGCCTATGGGGTCTATTTTGAAGTCACTCATTTTAGCTGAGACTCCTAACTACAAGTGGACTACCTGAAATGTCCTGAAGCTGCAGCCTGCAGTGGTATACAACAAGGAGCTTTCAAAACTTCTGTGTTTTTCTGGGATTTCAGGGAAGATGGGAATGTGGAGTGTGGCTGGTTGCAGTTTGTCTGCCATGACTGACACCCACTGTCAATTCAGGTATCATTATGTTGTTGTCTTTTGGCTGAAAGAGCAGAAGATCTTTCCCTTTGATTTCTTTTTTTTTTTTTTTTTAGGATAACAACTAGTGGAGGGAATTTGGATAAAAACTGTCATACTTCCAATTGTTGTTCACTTCTCCTTTGTGGTGAAAGGATGCGGAAGACCCCATTCTTCATGACTGTACAATGATTGCTTGTTATAGTTAGCCAGAGAACAAATTCAGAGTGAATCTGTGATGGAAAGATGTAGGGGTTGCCAACAAAGTGTGTATATTCTGGGCAGTGAAATGCAGGACTTCAAACAAGTTGAGAACGATAGAAAAGTACATGACTAGGTAATGGAATGATAAAATAATTTAAGAGATAAAGTGGGTTAACTATGAGGAAAAAATAGTTCTAACTTTGTCTACAAAATTATGGGCTCTGAGCTGTATTTTATTACTTAAGGAGAAGATCTTAAGGTTGTGATAGATACATAGTTCCATGGAAGCATCAGCCCAGTGGTTAATAGCAGTCAGCAAAGAAAATCAAATATTACAAATCAGTCTGAAAAATGTCTGTGCAAGCCACAGCCTAAATTCCATGTGTTGGTCTAGTCCTTTCATCTCAAATATGATATGATATAATAATAAAAGTTACGGAGATGGTCTACAAAGTTGATCAATCTGTATTTAGAGTGACTGAGCATGCTAAGAGTTGTCAGTCTGAAAAGGAGACAACAGCTCGGTGGAGATGGAGGGTGAGATACTGATGGCTGCAAAATGATGAGTTACATAGAATGAATAGGTATTAATCATTCACTTTCTTTTTCAGTTCAGGACTTGGCATCCATCAAATGAACCTAGCAGGAGTCAGATTCAGACCAAAAAAAAACCCAACCCAAAACTTGCCTCTTCATTCAACTTGTGGAGCTCATTGGCAAAAGATGTTGCAGTTGCTAAAAGCTGACACAGCCACAAGGGATGACTGCAAAAGTGTATGAAGAGAAATGTATTAAAGATTACTGAGTTTAGAAAACTCTCTGGCTGAGGAAGTCCTCTGAGCTGGAAACAGTTGGCAGCTTGGAGACTATTAAGGAGAATGTGTGTGTTTGCCCTGGTATTATCTTTTCCCACCTAAATGCTTATGGCCTCTGTGAGAAACAGGATGCTGAATTGAGCAGGTCTTTGATATGACTGAGTAAGGTTGTTCGTGTGTTATTCAATGAAAAATAATGAACTACCAAAATGTCTTATCAAAATATAGCAAAATGTATAGTTTGCTACCCCCAAATTCTTCTGAAACTGGTGGATTTTGTGTTTTTTGATGTGACAGTATTGCACATTGAAAGTGACTGCTTCCCATGCATAGTTTGGGTGCTTGAATTGGTATTGCATATGGGGAAAAATAACAAATAAGGCTTTTCATATAATTTCAGGAATGTGAACAGCAAAAATCAAAAGAAGAAGAAATTCTGCAGTCATTTCATAAATGGAAAGAGGAGGAAAAAGAGAAATCGGCTGAAATAGAAAAAGTGAAAGAGATGTTTATGAAAGAGCTTAAAGAATTGTCTTCAAGAAATTCAACATTAGAAAATGTAAGTGATTTACATTTTCCAACGTTTTAAGGCATGAATCCGTTATAATAGATGGCAGTTAACTTCACATATTTGAAACGTGGTGTAGCCATCTGAGAGGTCTTCTTACAAAACTCTAAAAATAATGGTTTGATGATAGCCATAATTCTATCTTTGTATACTGGTGCTTTAGGAACATAATTTCAGTTCTTTTTTAAATAGCACTGTTTTGGATAAATGAATTATGCCTTCAGCAGCTATGTCAGTTTTTTCCTACTCTTCAACCTTTGAATGTCTGTTTACAGATAGGTAGATATGATTGATGTCTGTTAGGTGTGCTTACACTAACATTCTCGTAACTGGCATGGAGGCGACTAGCCGCTGGGTTATGGTCCTGATAGTATAACTGCATGTGTTTTCAATGCATGCTCTAGAAATGCTTTACAGAGTTTTCATCAGAAAGAGAGCTGTAAAGATATAGGTGAGTCAGAAAACAAATATGCACAGTATTACCAGAGTAGCTTGTATTTTGTAGCTGGTATGTCCTCTGTGCACTTGCAAGGCATATTTATGTTAGATGTATGTATTAATAATTATGTGAAACTCGATAAATGCTGAACTCATTTATAAATGTGAAAAGTATCTGATGCAGTCTCTGTATAGTTATGTTTAAAGTAAATTGTGTATTAAATAACAAAATGTGTATACATGTTGTTAAATTCTCTCCTCCCCCTCCTTCCCCCACTCCTTTCTAGCAACTGGTAGAATTACGGAAGTCCAGTATGCCACAAAAATCCAACTTAGGGACACTGAAAGACAGCCAGGACTTTACAGAAGAGGAGCCTCAGAGTCCTCAGGATTATCGCAGCGTGGTCAAGCTTCTTGAAAAACAGGTAACACTATAACTTAATGTATTGCTTTTGACAGACTACTTGTGTTCTTTTTATTTTTGTGCATCTCTGAATAGGGTTTTAAATATGTAAGTAAAATTCTCATCTCTCTCAAGGCCCACAGTATCTTCTTTTTGAAGATTTACTATTATTTAGTACAATCTTTATAATGGAGATCGAGGCACTATTTCGCTTATCCTTTATAAATGAGCTAATTGTTATTTATTTATATTCTCTTATTTTTTGTGATTAAATATATCTAGTATTACCCAGTATGCTTGCAGTTCAGCTCCAGAGTGCTCTAATAAAGCATTTATGTCTGCTTATCTGTGAGGCCACTTAAAAATTGGAATTGCCCATTATCCAAGATGAAAAAAAAACGTTGAGAAACTTTCTGATGGGATCTGTCAACACAAGGATTTTGGGTCATATGGAGCACTTCAGCTTGGCAGGTTAAACTTCTGTACCAGGACTGTATCATCTGACCAGCACGGATGCTGGTGCTGATGCAAATCAATTGGACAAATCAAAGTCCCGCTTGTAGGAAGCATTGAGCTAGAAAGGGCCACAGGAGCCAAGGTTGTTGCATTGCTCTGAGACTCACCTTCATGTCCAGGTTGTTCCTGTTAAAAAAAAAAAAAAAAAAGAGTGTGAGGCCTTTGGAAATACCCACAAACCTTTTTACTCCTTTTTTTGACACTTTGAGACATACATTATATATTTCATGGTTCTTGGAATGTGAAGATCTTTGTATATTGCTGATATATACCTATATCAACATGAAGTGTCTAAACATCCAGAAGTTTAGATACTTCAGTTAGTTTTACTCTATGGGTCCTTTTTTATTTCATCCAGGAAGATCCACTTCACTCTGAAATTCATATATTAATATCTTTTTTAATCAACATTACACAAAATACATTGCTAATGAGTACTTGAAATGACATTATTTTTGGGAAAAAAAAGCCCTGCTCCTACTACTCTTAATTGTTAATATACAGAGATGCATCAAAATACTAGTGTTATTTCTCACAGTTACTATGGATACAAATTAAGGAGCAAATATGTAGTTTCTAGAGTGACTGGTAAGAAAACCATACTCAGATGTATAAAACATGCTGATGACTGTTCTAGGTCTTAAATATGGGGTTACTCAAGCTTCATATCGTCAGTAATCTTTTCAGTATTTATGCTTTCTTTAGAAAAGTAAAGCTACATATATCAAATTAAATGGTAGTGCATTGTTAACAGGAGTAAATATTAATTTCATCTGTGCAGGAAAATAAGTGGACATCTAGAATACAAGCCCTAAATCATGACCATGAGACAGAAAAGTCCCTGGTAAGTGGCACAGCAAACCAACTAACAGATTTTTTTTTCCTTACTTTATTACCCTTTCAGTAGTTCTGAATATGCTGTAATACACATGTTGCATTAGAAAGCCTAGAAATCAAGAGTTGTAAGAGTGTATCCTCTTAGACCTATTTATTATCTTTTTCTTTCTGTTATGCTAGGAGCTTGACCTTTCAGTCAAGGCTAAGGTTGAAACAGAGTTTGTCACTTAAGAATCTGACAGACACTTGAAACTGTATCTCTCTTCTGAAGAGCTTACAATTAGTACTTCAAGGACTGTGTCATTGTACAGTGTTTTCTGTTACATGGATATGCAGGAAAGTTGAGATATAACTTGCCAACACGTAGCTTTCATCTGCCTTGTACCTTCTGCTGCCATGTACCTATGCCGTATGTCTCAGTCTTTTTTTTCTTCTTTTCTGTCACTTCTCTGCTGCTTTTTTAGTTGCAGCTTTCTAATGCAGAATCTGTTCAGCTTTTCCAGGAAAAAAACACCATGGCATTTTATTTTGCTTCAGTTTATGTATTTTACGATACAGAGCTTTATTCCTCAGATTTTTTTTATGTCTGCA
Organism: Loriculus beryllinus; assembly: GCA_039877255.1. Taxonomy (NCBI): domain Eukaryota; kingdom Metazoa; phylum Chordata; class Aves; order Psittaciformes; family Psittacidae; genus Loriculus; species Loriculus beryllinus. The sequence continues at coordinate 13,434 of JBCJKH010038334.1, forward strand.
TTTCTTTTTAATCTCTTTCCAGCTTTGTTTCTCTTGCTTCTTTTCCTTTCATTTTCCTTTCATCTGCGTGAGCATGTAAGAACTGAGCAGATCATAGTGGTCTGACCAATGCTTCTCCTCCTCTGGCAAGAAAGCAGTGGGGAGGAACCATGGAACATTCCCCAAAAAGGATGTAGTTAATGATACACCCACATACAATGCAAGAATAGAATAAGGGAGGAGTAATGTAAGTATTACTTTTGGGATGGTGCATTTAAAACATATTGTTCCCTTTCTTCTACATTCAGAGCTAATGGATTTTTCATGCAAATTCACATCTCATCTCCTTATTTGATTACATTATTTGAGAGTATTTATAACCAAATATTTTTGTAGAGTTGTGTGCTTTTTCCTGCAATCTTATTTTTAGGCAATCTCAGCAATGTGTATGCATGTCCCTTTCTTTGTATTGAGATTTAGGTAGTCTTCCTTGTGTAAATAAAAAGTGATCCTAACAGCTGTAAAATACGCAAATCCTGATGAAACCACAGGAGACATTAAGATTTTTCTGGGGGGGGAAAAAGGTTAAAAATATTTAAGCATGACATTTGCTTGTTTAAACTGTTTAGTATTAAAGTATTTTCTTTTGATTGCTTTCTAGCTGCTGTCACAGATTGAGAAACTTAAATTATCAGTGAGAGAAGACCTGAATAAAAATAGTGCCTTTTACAAGAGGAGGATAGAAGAGTTGGGGCAGAGGCTTCAGGAACAGAATGATCTGATTATTACTCAGAATAAGCAGGTTTGTTTTGTGAAGCATTCAATGTTTCAGAGAGCATAAAACATAGAGAAACATTTTACTAGCATTTGATCTTTGATATATCTGTAGTTGCATATTGATTGTGTGTCTGTATGGCTTGCACTTCTCTTGGGGGAATTGGAGTGCAGAACATTGTTTTAATCATAGAACTGCTTAGGCTTTTAAGACCCTAAGGTTCTTAAGACCCATAAGGTTCTCATGACCCTTAAGATCATGGAGTCTAGTCATAAACCCAGCACTGCCAAGTCCATCACTAAGCTATGTCCCAAAACACCACATCTAAACATCTTTTAAGTACCTCCAGGGATGGGGACTCCACCGCTTCCCTAAGCAGCCTGTTCCAATGCTTGACAGCACTTTCAATGAAGAAATTTTTCCTGATATCCAACCTACAGCTCCCCTGGCTCAACTTGAGGTCATTTCTTCTTGTCCTGTGGCTTGTTACTTGTGAGAAGAGGCCAACACTCACCTCACTACAGCCTCCTTTCAGATAGTTTAGAGAGCAATAAGGTCTCCCCCGAGCTAAACACCCCCAGTTCTCTCAGCTGCTTCTGATAAGACTTGCTCTCTAGACCCTTCATCAGCTGCCTTGGTCTCTGGACATGCTCCAGCACCTCAATAATTTGCTTGTAGTGGATTCACAAGTTTACTGTTTTCTTTAGACTGAAGTACAGCCAGATAGTTTCCTCTATGCTCTTAGTTTCATTCAGTGCATGTCTTGGGTGTCAGATAGACAGAACTGTAGAGCAGACTGGAGAACTGTTCATACATTTCAAATAAACGTGTAATTAAGTGTTTCCCTGGAGCAGAGCTGGGCTTGCAAAATTGAACATGAATTGCTGAAGCAGAAAGTATGGAAGCTGTGAGTGCTGAACTGCTGTATAGGCCTGCTTTCGTTTCACTTTATAGTTTGTAAAAAATAGGGTGTACAAAGCGTAAATCCAGATAAGATAAGAAACAAAAATAAATCTTCAGCAGTCATTAAGCATGAATGAAATACACATTAAGCAGTAGAACAGAGTTCCACAAAAGTAGTATTTTTCTCCCCAAATGATAAACAATAATTTCTGTTATGGAATAGTACTGAAACCAGGTATTTTGTACTAAATGTTCATTTTTAGATATTGATCATTTACATTTGTAACAATTTATCTGTCTTCCCTATTCTAGATTAAAGAATTGTCCACAAGATCAGTTGCAAACATTAAACCATATGAAGGTAAGTACAAACTGTAAGAAAAATCAGATTTTATTTCTGATTTCAGCAGCTCTTTGAAGCAAATGTTACAATTCATTAAAACGTAGAGACGTGAACTTTAGTAACTAAATATTGAAGTGAAATCAGTACTGGCAATTTGTGTTTCACAGGGTACCTACCCCTTTTCATGTCATGATTTGCAAAGTTCATTTTTCACATCTGTAAGGAATCATAATGTAGGAAGATGATTGCTTGAATAGTGAAGAGATGTGTAATGCAGCAACTGTATTTTGTATTATGTAAGCAACTTTAGGCTTTGCTTTATGAAGTGTAATTTTAATTGTTTTGTCATGCTTGATTATCCGTAGGCTGCAGAACTCACAAAAGCCAAAATACTGGAAGAGAAGAAAAAATCATTAGTTAGGATGCAGATGTTCAAAGAATTTTAAGAACTCTGTCATTTTCATCTGTGAGATTTTTTGACATCTGAAGTCTTACAAGTAGCTAAACTTTGTAATAGTGTTTTAGGTTGTGTAGTCCTGCACCGCAAACGTCCTTACAGGTGATGCTGCAGTTGCAGTGACTTGAAACAAGTTTATTGCAGTAGATGATGACATCTGAATTAATTCTGATCCTGGTTTGGAAACCATCTTGCTTTACTGGCAAGGCATTGGTTTGACCTGAATCTGGCAGCAGGGAGTAGGTTGATTTGAGGAGAATGTAGTAACAGTAAGGCTGTACACATTTTCAGCTAGAGCTTGTGATATCCAGCTGCACTAAAGAACAGACAAGTATAAGACCATGGCACACAAGTGACTTTGCTCATAGGCCCCAAGCTTGTCTGAGGAATGTGGAATTGAAATGGTGCTTCACTCCAAAGCTACAGTCTATACATGAGATATATATAGGCTTTGTGCAGTAGATCCTCTTTGGGTAATATAAGCCTTGATCAGGCTAGACTTAACTAAGTAGCTTTGGGCCAAGACGTCTTCCCTGAGACACAAAGACAGCATACAGACATGACCAAAGAGATGATCACATTCCAGTTCACTGATGATTTAGTTATTAGTTTTTTCCTGATTCTAGAAGTATTAAAAACATTAAGCATATATAAAGCCATACTTTTATGTTGTGAAGGACCATTTTTTACTTTCTAAATTATTTGTTTAATTTTTCTCCATTAAAGCAAAAATTAGATTATTTATAAATGTGATTAAATATTGCTATGGTTTAGAATATATGTATTATTGCTTACTATTTTTTTTGTAATTTTTGTTTTTACTGTTCTGCAATTTTAGTGAACACTACTGTAGAGCATCTTCAGGAATCTAAACCAAGTTTACAGGTGATGCATGGTAAGGCTTTTTGATAGTTCCAGATCCAATACTTTCAAATCTAACTCTGTCTTCTCAAATATGTTGCTTTTTGATAGTTCCAGATCCAATACTTTCAAATCTAACCCTCTGTTTTCTCAAATGTGTTGCTTTTTGAATCATAACTGTAAGAGTAGTTGCATTGAAAGAACATATTTGGAATTGCTTTGCTCTATGTCTGTGTCAGCATCGGGAATTCCTATCAAGTAATTGTAAAGATGTACTATTGAAAAAAGTAAATGAAAACCAAAAGAAAATAATTTGAGAACATTTCCTAGCACGTGTATAGTGTTGAAGCACTTTAAGGTAAATAAAACTGATTGAGGAAATGAAATGTCATTTGCTTACAGAAAATGTGCTTATCTGGTATATGCATATACTGGATAGGTATATACATGTAGTGGGATTTGTGTAGGGAAATATGTCAAGATGTTTGGTTTTAAGTCCCGAAATAGTGTATTTTTCTTGTGAGGTCTAGTGGCAAGGAGAAAAAAGTACAGAAGAAGAAACAGTTGGAATAGGTAGCCATCCTGTGTAGATAGTTCTTCTGGAGTGTATCTGTAGTTAAATATAGATCATTATTTATTTAAACTTGGGGCATTGTGATATTGTTTAGAACGGGGGGAAAGGGATGAACTTCCATTTGCATTGTTTTGTACCTTGTGAAAATAGTTTTCTTTCTTTCTCAGTATGCAAATTAATAGAGAGTATTGTTACCATACCAATATTTTGCAATCAGTTAATTCTTTATTTGCATTTCAAGTAGAAAAGTAATGAAAAATGACCTTTGAACAAGTAAAGTGCTTAAATGTTTAAAACCAATTTAATAATTTGAATCACTGAATTAGAATTAAATATTTTTTAATCATTATATCTCTTAGTTTTAAAACCTGTCATAGGGAAACAAAATGGAATTTCTGTAAAATGTACAGAATTTATCTTGTACAACAAATGCAAAAAGTTCTGAAAAGGCATATAGGGAGAAGGGCAGTATGCAACAGAAGCTTTCAATATAACTTCATTAAGGAATGAAGTTGAATGAATATGAAATGTTGATTTAGAGAAAGTTGGGGCTGTTAAGCCTGGAGAAGAAAAGGCTGCGTGATGACCTCGTAGCAGCCTTCCAATATCTGAAGGGGGCCTGTAGGGATGCTGGAGAGGGACTCTTCATTAGGGACTGTAGTGACAGGACAAGGGGTAACGGGTTAAAATTTAAACAGGGAAAATTTAGTTTGGATATAAGGAAGAAATTCTTTACTGTAAGGGTGGTGAGGCACTGGAATGTGTTCCCCAGGGAGGTTGTGAATGCTCCATCCCTGGCAGTGTTCAAGGCCGGGCTGGACAGAGCCTTGTGTGACATAGTTTAGTGTGAGGTGTCCTTGCCCATGTTGGGGGACTTGGAACTAGATGATCTTAAGGTCCTTTCCAACCCTAACTATTCTATGATTCTATGATTTCATCTCCACAAATGTTGCAGGAAGACCTCCACAACTTCTGTTCCCCTGATGACAACCCTTCACCTTCAGCTTGGAGTGCGAATTAGGCAAGCTGAGGCAAGCTATCAGTGGAAACACAAGACAGCATTCTCTCTCTTTTGCACCAGGACATGCTGGTCCACTGTGGTCCCAGTAAGAAAGGCATTCAGACTCTGCAAAGTATCATTTAAAATGTAATTTATTAGAGTTAACACCATAAAGAAATAGAGAACTGCTACCTTACAGCATTTCAGATGCTGTGAACCATAAGCAGTGCAGCACCAAAAGGCCTCTGATAAGATCATCCCATAAAGACCCTA
>JBCJKH010038340.1:11954-23798 GCA_039877255.1 Loriculus beryllinus
CAATGCACAATGGTTTACTTTTTTGAAATTTAGGGTTTTTTTCCTTTGATTACCTTAGATGTCAGTAAAACCATTCAACACAAAAATAAAGTAATCCAGCATAAACCAGCTAAATGCAAAACAGAGGTGGTAACCCTAAGACTACATGCATACTTGCAGTTCAAACATGCCCAGGGCATGAGCATGAGCACTGCCTTACTATTATCTGTACTTTTAAATCATGACTATGGTCTCCAAATGATTTTGGCCTTTGCCCAGTAATATTCGCACCAAAAAAATCACTAACCACAGTTCTGGGTACAGCACAAGAATGAGATTATTCTCGTCTTGTGGTATGGGTAAGGTCATCTTGTTTTACATAGGAAGACTTTAACCTTCTAAATATAAAGTGTCAGTTGGACTCATGGCCAAATCCCCTGTACCTGGCTTGATTTATTTATGAATAGAAATGAAGCCCTGCAGCCTTGTTAAACTCTTCTCTCTTTAGCTGTCTAGTCATCAACTATGTAATCCAAGTGAGTCATCTAAATTCTCTCTGCAGTCAGTGAAAGGGATGGACATTTAACACAATGAGTCATCTTGTATTATCTTACACACATCTGGGGGCACTTTTCTCTTTCCTTTGATTACGGACACAATTTAGATAGACCAGGCTTCTCAACTGAAGTTGCCTCTGGTAGGAAACATTCCTACCAGAAATGACAAGAAGTGTGCTACAGCATATTGTACACTGGAAATTTACATTAAGATACTGAAAGGATTTTTTTTTAATTGTTGCAGTTCTAAGCATATTCAAACCAGTTGAGATTACAGCGGAAATCCTCAGAAGCAGTATTACTGTGAATTGATACTTTATTTAGTTTGTCCAAAGTGCCATACAAATGACTCACATTTATTTCAGAGGCAAGTTGTGTCATTAGGGATCAATCTCACCTCAAATATCCAAAACGTGAAAAGATTGAGATAAGACTGTTTATGTGCAAAGATTCAGGAAGTAAAACCTCAAGAAATTCTAATACCAAGAAACTTTTCTGTCTGCCTTTAGCAAGGGATGAATGTTGCTCATGATTTAAATGGAGTGGAATGTTCTTTCCACCTTTTAGACCCACACAGCTTTTTTTTTATTATTATATGCTAGCAATTTAGCAGATAGCAACATGGATTTGCAAGTTAAGAAAGCTTAAACACATTTTGCTGAATGATAGCCTAAAAACTACATGCACTACTCACATACTTAATACTTCTGCTATGCTTAATACATTCACAAGTATATTTATTCCATCTGGAGTAACAAGGATCACATGAGAAAAAAAAGAGTTGCCTGGACCATGCAATTTGAGGCTACATTTTCACCCTGTTGTATAGATGCTGTGCAGTACGAACTTCCAAAAATCAAGTAAATCTTTGTAAACAGGCTTAATATTTGGCCTTGAGTACTCTGTACTTCGGACTGTGTACTCTGTACTTTGTACTGGACTTTATACTCTGGACTATTTTGCTTCACTGATGGCTGATGGCCTGCAATGTCATGTAACAAGATTCACTCTTTTGGATGTACCATTTTGTTGCAAAGGGGTGCCATGTTACCACACTGATACCTCACACCTAGCATACATATTAAAGGCAGATTTCTACCAAATGCAAAAATCTAGAGAAAAGATTGATAAATCTTTCCTGCTATAAAAACAGACAGCTCCACAGCTCCTCCGAAGAAACTGAATGGTCCAACAAATGATTCTCTTGTAGCTTAGAATAAAGAAAACTGCACAGCAGAGTGGCTGCAAATTAAACAGGTATAAGTGAACAACAAAGCTTAAATCCCAGGATGTAATTTCCTACCACATGAACAGTTAATAGAAAATACTGGGTCTGCTGAATCACTGAATTTTATAATTACTGTTACATATTTGACCTCCTTTTCATGGGTTTCCTGCAGACTTTAATTATTGATGCTTTGATTTTAAAAACAAAAAAAGTTTACTTAGCACCCTCCTTTCCCTCTTGATATCGGCTAAAACACAAAGGACATCTCTGACAGCCATGCTAACACAAACCCTGCCAAAATTAGGAGGCATGAAGGCACGACGTGCTATTGATTAAATCATAACCTGAAAATGGTCAAGCTCTGGCACTGTCAAATTACAGAGCGAGACGCAGCAGAGTCTCCAGCATGTTCACTCCAGGCATGTACAGGAGACTATTTTAGCTAACCTTGAACTCCTCAAGCAGTTCAGGAAGGTCAAGAAATTCTGTCAAAAAAGGTGCTGAAGCTAAAGCAGCAACTACATATCAAGCAGCTGCTTCAAGCTGCAGAACAGTGAATATAATTACTTAACTTTTACTGTGCATAACTATAATTGAGAATTTAAGACAATAAAACATAGTTGCTATCCTATAGACAGATGAAGAATTGGTGGAAAAATAAATTCAGATATTAAGAACAAGCTACTAATCCTTTGAAAACTGGCACAATTTATTTTTTTCTCTAAAGTAAATTAGTGTACTGTCTGCTAGCTTTTATTCCAATACAAATATATAGCAGGGGAAATTTCTGTTACAAATTTTATGAATTGGAAACAGTAATTCTGGGTAACATGGTATATTTCACATTCCAAAGTTGATTTTTTTAGTTTAAAATCCTGAAATACGAATGGAGAATGGACAAACTCATCGGTAAACAGGCATAATAAAAACAACTATAAAATAAAAAAGAAAAAAACCCAACAACACAACCCCAGTTAGCAACATATAAATCCCCTTTTTAATCTTCCACTGAAACAAAAAGGGCTTCCAAACACACAAAAAAGGAGGCCTTTAAATTAAATTCACTAGATGAAGGATATGCAAATTACCTGAAGAAGCGGAGCCCTATAATGTTCTCAAAATTCTGCAATAGCCTATTTAATTAGTATTTTAATTTATCAGAAGAATTCTTTGCACTTGACAATTTATGCAGTATTCCATATAATTAAGCACGCAGCTACAGTGGAATAATTTTGCCTACTCTCTGTATACCAGTTATTTTAACCTGAAAGAATTTGTGGAAGCCTCTTCTGTGATCTAAATTACAATGGGGACAATTTAATGGCTTTGCTCTATTAGAAAGCATGATGAGGGTGTCACTGAATGTTTAAGGGTAGGGACTGTCACTGTTCATAGTCTCCACTAACCTGAGGAATATCTGATGTGTCTTCTGAGAGCTAACATTTATTTCCTTTAGCAAAGTTATCTGTCAGTGGCATAGTCAGGGATATAAGTGTCTAGTTTTGTAGTTAGCAGTTTGAACCTTGGTATCAACCAGTTATGATGAGAAGCAGGTTATACAGGGCTTCAAGCAGACCTCCAGTGTCATTATAGCACTTCTGGAAGAAGAAAGCCCCGAGAAATGAGTGATCCACAGAGGTCTGCTATAAAGCAGGTTGCAACTCTGACTTACTTGTGGGAGCACAGACCGGCACAAGCAAGATGAGGGAAGGATATATGCAGCAGGCTTCCTAAATCTGTCTCTTGTGCTACTGTAGGATTTAACTGCTCCAAAGAAGAAACCATCCTTAAATATGAAAAGCATTTGTGGAAAGATGGCATCATTCACAAGGAAACCTTATCTTCCTGCTGTGCATTTGACTTTTAGAGTGCGCTGTATTTAATTAAATGTAGGGGGGGGGAAAAAGTACTTAGAGACATAGAATTCCCCTGACATCTATTACATGCCCATTTTAGAATGAGACAATTCATGCCCTAGACTCACTAACTATACTGACTGGACGTCCAGTCAATAAAGTGATGGAGGGTAATTAATTTGGATTTACTGTAGGCTGTCAGATGAATTCTACAATAACTGTCTTCCATCGGCTTGTTGTAAAGCTCCTTCCATATAGCCACTTTCATAAGAGTTTCCCCTTTTTGAGGAAAGGGAAAAGGAGGAAGGGAAATCCAGAGAGATGGTAAGTGCTTATTACAGCTTTTGAAGTCTTTAACAAGTTTTCTAAATCTAAGACAAGCAGATGTTGCATTTATTTACATCAAGTTAGTCTTTGCTTTCCCCTCCTCTACAAAGAACCCCTGATTATGTGGAAAAAATATGGTGGACCAGAAAGACTGCCTTGATGTTTGGCAGATCCATGCATTGTGCCATGTGTATACATAACAGATATACTAAAACCTTTTTCTCTTGCAATTCAATGCAAATGAATTCCCATAATATTTGGGCTCTCTCCCTGTTGATAAGAACAGTCTCAGAGTGAAACTATCTTTGTACAGTCAACGCATCTCATAAAACTGCTGAGGCATTCACACAACTAAATGAGAATGGGACAGAGAAAACCCCACTGTCAGTTCAGCACTGTCTTTTCCCTTCAGAACAATCTGATGTTACATGGGTTTACCCCACCTCATCCACTTTCCTATTATGGAAGTAATTCAGAAGTACTTTTATGAAATTTGAATTAGATATTTAGGTACAAGCATTCCTTTTTGGAATACAAGATAAACGCTCCCTGACTTTGGTGTATGTCTACAGGATGGTGAGAGGAGACCCTGTGCCCAGCCCTGGGCACTTCTTCCCAGTGGCAACAGCCTGTGAAGTTGTTAACAACTCTCTCTGGGCAGAAGTATTCAAGTAAGTCAGTCAAAACTTATATGCATATGTGCATTCAAAATGCTCCAGCTTGAAACAAAAATGAATAACTGGAGTCACCAGATAAAAGGAGAAGGGACCCTTTACTAAATTTTACAAGTACACACGCTATAGGCAAAAGATATTTTGTATTCCCATCTTTACTGAGTGATGGCACATGATAGTTGCTTTGTGTATAATTTCTAGTTAACTGGCAGCCAGGCCTGGAATGAAAATGGTTGCAGAAATGTCAAAGCTTCATAGCTGTACTAGCAACTGCCTGCTAAATATTATGTCATATTCAATTTTCAAGTAATTTTTCAAATAGTTTTAATTAGATATTGTTTCAATCTCATGTGCATTAATTCAATTTCTGATATCAACATTTCAGCTTTCAATCTGCTCAGACGCAGTACCTTGCTGCCTGGAGTAATTTAAAACATTGTTTGCATTTCCAGCAATTTTGAGGGCACATATCCTTCACAACCTGCTCTAGCCAATAAAACCAGCAGATAGAAATTCAGGCCATGTTCACCACATCCAATGCACCTTTTCATTCTCACATATTTTGGTACAACACAGCCAAATCTCTACGCACACAATCAAGGAATTTTCTGTCTCTGTTTGCTTTTAATTCTGTTCAAAAAATACACATAAAATCCATTTGTCAGGAAAATAGCAGGACTGCATGTTGCTGTAAGAAAAACATGGCCTCCGTACTTGAGTAGCTGGAAGAGCTGTATGTTTTTTTAATGGAATCACAGAACACCAGGTTGGAAGGGGACCTCAAGGATCATCTGGCCCTACTTTTCTTAGCAAAAGCACAGCATAGACAAAATGGCCCAGCACCCTGTTCAGCTGAATGTTAGAAGTGTCTCCTGTTGGGGAATCCACAACTTCCCTGGAGAGATTATTCCAATGGCTAACTGTTCTCATTTGAAAAATATTACTCTTGCATTCATTCTGAATCATCCCAGGAGTATCTTGTGCCCATTACCCCTCATCTTTTCCATGCAACACCCTATAAAAAGAGAGACTCTGCCTTCTTTGTAGCTACTCTTTAAATACTAAAACATGGTGATAAGGTCTCCCCTGATCCTTCTTTTCTTAAGACTGAACAAACCAGATTCTCTCACCCTTTCCTCCTGCAACAGGCTTCCCAGTCCTTTGATCACCTTTGTGGTCCTTCTTGAGACCTTTTCCATGATGACCACATCTCTTTTTATATAGCAGGGACCAACACAGTATTCCAGGTGTGGCCTGACAAGTGCTGAGTGGGATAATGACTTACTTATTTCAGCTGGTGATGTCCTTGTTGATGTAACTCAGCATCCTGTTGGCTTTCCTGCAGCTGCACCCTATTCACTCATATTGAGATTGTTGTCACCCAGTACCTGCAGAACCCTTTCCATAGAGCTGATCCCCACCCAGGTAGATCTCAGCCTGTGCTACACTTTTGGATTATGTTTACCCAAGAACTTACACTTGTCCTTGTTGAACTTCGTAACATTCCTTTTAGCCCATTCTTCCAGCCTATTCAGGTCTCCCTGCAACAGGGCTCTCCCAGAGTGTCCACTTTCCCCTCAGTTTGGTACCGTCAGCAAACTGTGCCAGGATACACTTGTTCTCATCTTCCAGATGGAAGAATATATTAAATACATGAATATATTAAATAATGTTGGGCCCAGTATTGATACCTGGGTACCCCACTAATGACAGGTCACCAGTTTTAAGATGAACTATTTGCCACCACCTTCTTGGTGCTGCCTGTCAGCCAGTTCCCTACCCATCACACAGACCACTTGTCTAGACCACTAACCGGTATATTACAAAGTATCCATAACCCATTCATTCTAAACTCATCCACTAAGGCAACATCACTTTCTCCAAGCCATCTACGCCTCATGTACCTAACGTTCCATGGTCAGATAATGTTTAAGGATAGAGCAGCAAAGACCTGATACATCAGGACCTCATGCAGCTGTCTGTTCACATAGATAAGGTATGTATTTTAAACACATTCTTTCTGCCTGACTGCTTGCATTGCTTTCTTTTCAATTATCTAATAGGCGCTCAATTGTATGTTTTCCCTTAGCTGTCCTTTTAAAAGAGCTATTCTAAAACTGATATTTACATTGCAGTATAGGAGTTTGGGATATATGTAGTAAGACTTCCGTATTTTTCTGGAGCTTTTTTAATGCTGGGATCATGTCTAGTAACTAAGCTGTCTCAAGTAAGAAATCACTCAAGGTTCCCTCACTAGTCAAAAAAAGTAAGTATTGCAAGAGACTGAGTTAAGTCATCCTGAGACCATCCATATATTCATTATATAGAAACATAAGCCTGGAAAGGGCTGCTGAGTCATCAAATCAAACAAATCCTTTTTTTTAACACAGGTTCACCCTTGTAAGAAACACATATATACAAGCTCCAAAATACTTCAACAGTAAAACAGTCCTATAGATAATGCCATGGCTATAGAGAGGAATTTTCAAAGTGTGATGTCAATGTGAAGTATGAACAAAAATAGTTTAGATGAATTACAGCTAGAGAAATGAAAAACCTTTGTCTATTCTAAATACTTTCTGCAGAGCTTCAGATACCATTATAAAAATATTCTCCAAAATAATATAACAAAGTTGGTGCCCATAAATAGAGAAGTTTTGAGTACTAAGAACAAAAATAACCATAGCTATCATTGGCTATCTATGTTTTACAAATACAGAATATATTTCAATGCATTTTTAAAAGTGGCAATTTTTATTACTCTTTACCATTCTAACAGTGATAATTCAATGCTGCAGATTATCTGGGGTGCAATGCATATATATATGTAAGGATTTGCTTGCATACATAAAACATCCATTAGTTATAGCTAGAAGTGTGCAGATTCAGGCAGTGTTAGGAGAAAATGAAGAAGTGTCATTCCACCTTTCACATTAGAATTCATTCACATAACAAATTGAGTTTGTGACAAGTTTCAGCTGTGTACAGAAAATTCAGATAAAAAAAATAAACCCTGCAGACTTCTTAAGGCCCCAGTTAGCTTAACATTAAAGTTCACTGTTGTATGTTCAATCTCAACATTTACAAATTAGAAGGCAAGATTCATGGTGCCATGTAATGGGCAGTTAAGAAGGACCACCTGGACCTCTCTCAGCCCTTCCAGTGAAGAAAAGTGTTTGCCCCCTTGCCTTCACAACATTGTGGAAAGTAACACTTCATAAAATAAGCTTAAGGCCACAGCTTCCTTTTAAACAAACAAGTTTTTGGAATAGCAGTGTAAAAGAAGAGTTTTTCTGCCTTCCTTTATTTATACTCAAGACTTCAACAGATCGCTTTAATTTTTTTGTGATGAAAAAACTACCATAAAACCAAACAGATAATCACAGTTACTCAGTTTTTTCAAGGTTGGCTACATATTCTAGTTTTGTATTTTGCTTTTCTGCTTATATTTAACTATTCTCTCCTTATATGTACTTTTTGATCCCTCAGGATATCCACTGCATCTCCTTTTTGTGGTTTGTTATTTTTAAAGAATCATGTCCCCTTCAAAACCATAAATTTTAAGATCCATTTTTTGTCCTTTTAGTGCTTTAGAGAAAATAGAAAAAGTTAAGCTTATATGCCATCTTCATCTAATAGGAATAAAAACATTTACCTATATAGTGCCCAGGAATAGAAGTACCTAAATAAATTTTCTCCCCTGTTCTTGCTTTTATAAGCTTTTATATCAACTAAGGTGGTTTATAAGCATAAAGAACCATTGAACTGATCCAGAAGCTGCTACTTACGATTGTAGCTTTGTAGAAATTCAGGAAAAGCAGTTATCATCTGGAATTTAAGTGACCTCGTGTGGTTTCTTTAGAATAGATGATATGTTAGTGAGGGAAGGGAAAGAATTAAACTTTCTCTCCAGAAGCCTACCAGCTGCTTTTTCTATAGCTTTTATTATTATTTTTTAACACAAAACAGGAAAAGAAAACCAAGAACAGTCATTGCACTTTTACAGAAGTGATCCACCTGAGAGTGTCCCTGGAAAGTACACTCTTTAATATTATAGTATATAATTAAAAATACTCGTATTAGCCTGTAATTGTTAATCTTCATCTTTGTTATCTGTACATTTTTTGCATTCTCCTCCTTGGACCACTTTGGATCTTCTTACATAAACAGCCTGAAATACATGAACTATTCTTACTCATTCAAAATCTTTCAGATCTTTGGATGGACACTGTAGTTTGTTTACACTGGTATATGAAAAAATTAAGGGGCACTACCACTAATTCTCAGCATGCCAAACTGTTGTTATTTTTAATAAATACACATTCAAGAACTATATTTTTTTCCCAGTAATTTCCTCAGTTAATAAAACACCACCCTGTAGGTTCACTTCTTTAATGATCCAAAACGCAAGTTCAAGCCGTGTTATTTGTTATTTATCTACAACTACACTTACTGTCAGTCTTGTGGCATAAATGTAACAAGACTGAGTTGGGAAAACATTAGCAATATTTCAACTGACTGGCTCACTAAATCATGAATAACACAGCTAATGCACAAGGTCATTCACTAACAAAATCTATTTGCTGTGCCTCAGACTAAAATTAAAATATTTATTACCAAGCATACCACTAGTAACAGGAGTCACAATAAAGCTTTCAGATGAGACTGAATGGAGATGATGTTAACTTGCCCATCATTTCTCAAAATAACTTTTCATAATTCTTCCTTTATGAAAACTTTGAAGGCTACTTTGATACCTTTAAAATAACTTCTTTAAAATCAGCAAAAAGTGGAAGGATGAGTGAAGCCTGTTCATAGTTCAGAAACACAGGTCCAATATTTTTTAAAGAATATAAACTTTAATCATATAATATGAAAGCATTATGTTTATCCTTGGGGGGTGAAGTGCAAAATAAGGAAGATAAATGCTTATCTAGAGAGATAACTGGGTCCTAAATGCATTTACAGAATTTGCCAGTGCATGTATGTGTGCAGGTATGCACATTTGACGGGAATAAGGAGAGGAATTTAACAGGAAAGATCTAAGTGTGCTAAGAGCTACTTTGCAGATCCTGGGGATACTCAAAATGTTATGATTATTACTACATCATATACCAATTTTTCTCATGGCTAGGATGATTGTGGGAAAAGCACTGTGCAAGCATACAACTAAAAGGTGATTCCTATGCAAAAGAGCTTGTAACTACCAAATGACTGGAGAGAATAAGTGTCTACAGAGGGAAGTACAGATAACGGAATCGATATTAGGCAATGTGACAGCAGAATACCAATGCAGAATCTACCCATGCAGTATTCATTCTCTTTTTCTTTTTTTTTATTTTTTTTGGCACAGGAAGTGATGTGATCAGCTAAGCTCTATAAATCCATTAAAAACTCAAGCTCTTTCACCATTTCACTGCTTAGAAGAACAGAGACTTATCGGAAGGGTTTAAAATAAGGAGAAATGGCAGGAAAGGGCATCCTGATCACCTCTGCCTGAAGTGCTGGAAGCAAAGACAAAGCTTTCCTTTTCTATAACTGGTGTGATGGAGAGTTCTCCCTTTCGCAGTCAGCTTAACCCAGTACTTCCTGGTGAGAATTTCTGCTGGCACCATCTCTGCTCTAACAATGCTATGAAAACATTTTTTAGGACATCCCTAAACAGTACAAAAAAGGATACCTTGAGTGTCCCACTCCCTATGGTGCCAGTTCAATTGGAGTGGGTTATAAATCTGGCTATAAACCTCTTACGGAGCAAAATGCTGTTCTATACCTCAGATATCCATGCACTTTGTGGGAGAATCCTATATTCAGAAATAAAAGTATTTCCATCATGCTGGTTTTGTTTTTTTTTTTTTTTAGAGAAATCATAAGCAGCTGCAGGAATATAAGCAGCTGCAGGAATATCAGAACTAAAGATGATGGATGAATTGAGTGTATCAGGAGCTAGCCCTGCTGGTAAAGAGTTTACTGTCCATCAAAATACCAGCTACGCACTCTTGTGAGTAGCCCCTTACCCCTTTTTTTTTTTTTCCCTCATAAAAGATGTGCATCGTTAGCAAAAAACCTGCTATTTAAACTCTTCAGGCTTACCTGGTAAATTTGGACTGACATGGTTTAGAGAGTGATCACAGAAGCAGTTCTATGAGCAGATACAAGACAGCAGTAACCTCTGTCAAGGGTATGATAACCTCTTTCATTGGCACTGATGCATTCAAAAGAGGACATTGGTCCACAGCCTTTATAAGACTGTCAAACTTATATGGATTATGCAATTTAACACATAGAAATCATTACTGCATACAATTTACAATAAATGTAAATGAAATGCATATCCGCTTTATGCATATATATGGGCATAGGTCACTATTAGAGTGCCAGCAATTTCAAGCAATTTCTGCATGCTATTTTCTGCAAAAAATAGCACAATAGCTTCCTTATGGGGTGAAAAACCTATAGAAGAGTTAAAAGCTTGGTGAAATGTTTTCTGACTTCTCGCTGAGTGCTCAATTTGGCAGGGAGGCTTTTTCCTACCAAGACAAGCTACCTGAAGCTGTCTCCCCTCCCTAACAGCACGACCACAGCACAAGCTTGTTTCTAGACCTTCCCCTTCATGCAAATATATATGGAACCAGCCATAAAAGAAATATTTGCTACTGAAAAAGAAAGGTGGCTATTACAAGGGCAGTACAGATAATGACTTCCTCAGGAAAGAATTTTGTGAGAAAGTGGTTTGCATATTTCCTGACCCCCTTGCTTTTGTAGACTGCAGGATCCGTGACTGATTTCTAAAGGAGAGGATGTTCTTGTAAAAGCATTTTAAAAGTCATTTATATATATATATATATATCTCAAGTGCTACAGACCTTTACTTTCTAAATATCTGCAATAATTTACACATATACTCATAACATGTATGTCTCAGTATAAGATACATCCATATAGTGTATTCCACTCACTACTCTTCAAAAATGAATACAGAACAGTAGTATAAACATAAATTAAGTATGAGGTATACATCTTCACCAATCAAGATTAATGTATATTATTATCCCTTGACCTCCTCTTAATATTCTATTTTACCATGTTTCTAAAATATTTATACCATACAGGGTGTTAAATTATAGCAATTAAGACCATAGTATGGTTTTATTAATATTTCATCAGGAATGTTCCATAATTTGAATTTCCCCAGTGCCCTTCAGTTGCTTTGCTGTACACTG